>PVJX010003935.1:22555-101291 GCA_004027295.1 Dolichotis patagonum
TGTCTCTTTTTCTTCAAAGTAGTTGTTCATTTCAACATGTGTTATATAGTTGGTTCTTGTAAACTGTTTATAAGCTCTACACATGCATGAGTCTCTACTTGTATATCTATCATTTCTGTATTAGCAGGAAAAACAAAACAAAGCAAGATAAAACAAAACAATTCCTAGAAAAGCATGAGGCAGAAAAGTCACATAAAACAGCAATACAAGGTGATCTACAATGGTTACCATGATGTCTCAGCAGTATATAACAACATTAATAAAAATGAAGCATTGGAGACATTATAAGACTTCAAAAGCAAGTAATAATCAAACCAGAGTGGGTATCTTAGTGAATCTTGTCATCTTCAGTGTAGTTGCCTATACACTTCGACTTGATGCTATCAATCATAACAGATTTAAGTAAAATCAGTCAATACAAAGTAGCAATCTAACAAACCAGATTCAAATAAGATCAGTCATAATAAGACAGTATAAGTTATAAAGGGCTTCAGATTAAGTTGATAGGAAAATTGGGGTGATTACCATAATATGTCCTCTTATTTTTGGGATAGCTGACCATGTCCTCAAGTCTAGTGTAAGTAGACAAACTGGAACAGCACGTAATCCATCCAAGCAGAGTGGTGAGAATAATGTAAATTTTAAATCTTGTCACCCCATTAAAAGTATCCTCTGCCTTCATTTTTTAGACAATTCCTCCCCTTTCACTTCCATGGGGTGCACTGCTTGTTTTAGGTCCCATTGCCTCCCTATAAAGAGCATCTCAATGGACCCTATTTCCTGATCTACTCTGCTTATGTTTCTCTCTGTTACTATTTTGAGGCCCTCTATACTAGAGATTATAGCCATTCTTCTCTGCCTCATTTCTGCTATTCTATTTTTCTGCCATTAATAGTCTATTTTTCTCTTCCACTCCACTGTCTGTGTCACTCACTGAGGCCTCTCTGCCACTGTTCCTGAAATGCTCGTATTCTTGTTCTCTCTCCCTAGAATGTCCTTCAGTATTTTTTGTAGGGTTGGACTGGTGGTCACAACTTCTCCTAGTTCCTCTTTGTCATGGAAGCATCTTTTTTCTCCATTAATTTCTAGAGAGAGTTTTGCAGGATACATCAATCTGGGCTGGAGATTGTTCTCCTTCAGTGCTTGAATTACTTTACTCCAAGCTCTTCGTGACCTGATGTTCTGTGTCGAGAAGTCTGCTGTGATTTTGATCGGTTTTCTTTTATAGGTGATCTGTTTCTTTTCTCTGATGGCTTTTAATATTCTGTTCTTATATTGAATTTCTGGGATCTTGATTATTATGTGTCTGGGTGTAGCTCTGTTTGGGTTGTAGGTGGCTGGAGTTCTGTATGCTCCATACCTCTGCATATCATTTCTTTTTTCTATGCTTGGGAAATTTTCTTTAATAATTGCTGTGAATAGCCTTTGTAATTCCTCTGGTTTGATTCTTGCTTCTTCATTCACATACTTTATTCTTAAGTTATAGATCCTCTTGTCATCTTCCAGTCTTTGTATCTTTACTGCCTGCTCCCTTGTTATTTTTAAGAGATCTTCCCTTTCATGACCCCACATTGCAAGCCTCTGTCCAATTTTTGATAGTCTATCTTTGGTTTCTTTTAAGCAGTTTTGCCAGCTTTCTATGGAGTCTTTAGTTTCCTGATAATCTCTTTGAATCTGCTTCATGAATTCTAGGTTTTTCCTGAATTCTTCATTAAATTTTTCTCTCCATTTTTGTTCCTCCATTCTTCTGTCTGTGCCTTCTTGAGAGGTGCCCAGCCCTTCTTTTATTAATCTACTTATCTCTTTTTAATTTGAATTAATATTTCAGTTTTGGTCCTGCTTACAAGGTCCTGAAGATATCTCTTTATGTCCGCTAACGCTGTGATTGATGTTGCATTATTGCTGCCCTCAATCTCTTTTGTATTTACCTCTCCTGGATCAATGTTCTCAGGGTTGGGGGCTGGGAGTTGTTTCTTATTTCTCCCTTTCGTCATGTTGTTGGTTCCTTCCATACAAGTGTACGGGGTAACGCCCAGACCCTTTTCTTGTTGGTTAAGGCTCCTCTAGAGGGCGCAGGCCAGGAGCTTTAGCCCTCTTCAATAGGTTATCAGAGATTAGAGTTCACCCACGGGCAGTGTGCGCTAGCTCCTCCCCTCCGGGCCAGTCAACCCCTGCACGCCTTCACTGTGTCAGCGTGCACTGATCTCAGGGAAGTATTATTGTAGCGACTCACTGTCTCCCCACCAGGGATGCGGCCTAATCCAAGCAGATCCCACCAATCCGCTCGGCTAGGGGAGCAACCAGCTGAAGCCACTTCCTTATGGAGTTAGGGCTGTCCTGCCCAAATCCAACATGTTGTCTGGTCGGTTGCACCTTTCCCGTGGGGGGGTCCCATTCCCACCACTCACCACGTGCGGATGCCTGTCCCGAGAGCTGCAGGACTCCCCAACCTCTGACTTCCGTGCGGCTGCAGTGGGAATTCACGGTGCCTCTGGGTGGGTCGAGCGCAGGGCAGGTCCAGGCAAGCTGGATGCAGGGCTGTTCAGCTCCGCGCTCTGGCGGCTCAAGCCAGTCGCTTCGACATGGATCGCTTGTTCAGGTCGGGCAGGAATTCAGGCGGCTCAAGGAGGGCGCCGTGCTCGCTGATCTTATCTTCACTAATAGTAGCCCCAGGATCTCATATTTGAGTGGTTTTTTGTACTTTAGTTTTTCCCTGGGTTGTGAGAGTCCATCTCTATTTATTTGGGTCTCTCCAGGGTGTTTTATTCTGGCATTTGAGCTGTCTCTCTCAGAGAGGGTCTCTCTCCTGCTACCTACCAGTCCGCCATCTTGTTCAATCTCTCCGGGACAGGGGTCTTATATGGGGCAATCAGAGCCCTCCGGATCTTGGATCTCAGGAACTGACCGAGAAATTATCACCTAAACAGAGCCCCAGGATTTTTTAGCAAGAGCAAGCGAAGAAGACTGCCCTGCTGTTTTCAAACTGGAGACGGGGAGGAGGTGGTATTAGGGATGCTGGTTCTTACACTCCCAGCACAGGACAGTAGCCCATCTTCAGAGTGTGAGGGAGGGAATGAGGACCAAGTCCGGGGATGGAGCCCAGGGAAGGAGGCAAGAAATCTAGACAGCGTGGTATCAGGGTCTGTCTGCTCTCAGCTCTCCTGGTTTTCCTGGTGGTGGAAAACACTGAATTGCCTTATGCTAAGTTGGAACAGCTTTGCTCCTGTGTTGGAAGATAATGTGTAAATGTTTCTTTTTTTTTATTTTAAAGAGAGTAAAACAAAAGAGGACAGAACAAAGCAGGTCAGAACAGAACACCATAAGCAACACAACACTTTACAACAAGACAATCAGATATTAACAGTAGCTACAATAATGTCTCTTTCTTTGCAATAGTTGAGCATGGCTTCAAATACAATAATATCAAACATAACAAACTATTATAAAACCATTCAAAAGAATGAAAGAATTACAGGATATTCTGAATCAAATAACAGAAAATGATCAATGGCTACTATAACATCTCATTTTCCATAAAAAATTTGTTTATACTAACATATATTAAAATCCCCATAAGACACAACATGATAGAACTGATGATAATAGAAGAATAAAAGCATGGTAGGACTTCAAAGCAAGACGATATTAAATCAACAATGGCTGCCATAATGTTTTATAAGAAGAAAGAGACCGCACCAGTGAAACAGTTATAACACTGGGGGAAGTAGTGTTGGTCACCTCCATCTCAATCCAAGTTTTTTTAAATTATTCTACTTTCTTTATTTTTAAAATTTGTATTAATACATGTCAGCAGTATGTACTTATCACATCCATCATGGGGAGCTGGTATTTGCACGTAACACACCTTCTTTTTTCATCCCTCTCCTTCATTTCTTGGTCTCCTTCCCTTTTGCAAAACCTCTGTCTCCCAGTTTCCTGTTATCTATCTTTTATTTTTCTCTTTAATTTATTTATAATTTGGGTTTCTCATGGAAGAGAAACCATGTGGTATTGAAGCTAGTGAGCCTGATTTATTTCATTTATGGTGTCAAAGTACATCCATTTTCCTGCAAATGACTCCAGGTTATCCTTTATGCCAGAGTTGTGGTCATCTGTAAATATCACATTTCCTTTCTCCATTCATCTATTAATGGACAGATAGGACACTTCTATGAGTTAGCTGTATTATGAGTTGTGCTACTATAAAAGGTTACGCATTTATCACTGTAATATGAAGTCTCTTGTGGGAAAACACCTAGAAGGGGAATAGTGGAAATCAGTATGGAGTTTCCCCCCAAAAAATAAAACTAGAAACTCTTGATTCAAGTTTCTTTTCCCATAAAGTATACCATAATTTCCATGCTACCTATTTATAGGATTGTTTTATAGATAATTAAAAAACACGTATTACATATAGAGCCACAGAAAGCACGTGAAGTATTAGTTTAATCCCTGGTGTGTTTCTTGTCCTTAACTTTGCAGACCTTACTAAAGAAAAATTGCTTTCATGTCTTCAGCTATGCTACAGCCTCCTAACAAGTTCATTATGATTTATAAACGTACTTTATAATTAGATTTCTATAAGGTCAACACCTCTTTAACACAGTAGAAAGGGCACTGACTTCTATTATCTGTTTCTATTCATGTGAATTTCAGCATGAGAAGCAAAATGATTGCTTCAGTGTTTTTCTTAATCAAGATACCTAGTCTAAGTATTATCAGTGCAGAAACGTCTCAGCTAAATGTTAATTTTAACTGTCACATCAAACCAGATCATAGCAAAGTATCAGTGTTCTCCAAGGTGTCTAAATCCAAAGACTGCTTTCCTTCCCAAATTAGTCTTGAAACCCGTTTCTATTTCTTGAACGACAGCACATATGATGGGTGATGATCAAGTTATTTAATTACCATGTCTAGGAATAATTAATGTTTATGGGAAGAATTTCTCTTATCCTGTGGAAACCGGCAGAAAAAATGATGTAGATGCTTTTGTTTCTAGTTTCATTTTAATTCCACTTGACACACAGGTTCTACTTCATTCTCTTGAAAAAGGTTTTTTGCTTGAATCCTAACATCTTGCCGAAGAACACCATGATATTTTAGCATAATGGGAATGTCTATCTTTAAACCTCGAATGTTAATTCCACCCGCCCTGAGGAGAGACAAATGGCAGTGGCCAGGAAATACACAGATTGCTGTGGCATACACAGATAAGCCCTGCATGCAGGTTCCCGGGCACTCCTTGTTACTAGTTTAGTAAATTTAGCAGCTTACTTGTTTGCTTTGATTCTGAGATTGTATATTCTTGCCTGTACTCTCTTTTAAACCTGGAAACCACATTCCAGGGGAGAAAGTAAGGTTTATGTTGTTATGTTTCTTTCACAAAAAAACCCCACACAGTTTCTATTCCTTTGTATCCTGCTGTCCTAAGTCATAAGGAGGTGAGAATGTTTCAGTGTCTGACCGGTCTGCTCTATTCAAATTCAACAAATCTTTTTTTTCAAAACCACTCTTTTGGTCTCTAGCATCATGTTCTCACTTACAGTCTTATGAGATGAGTGTTTTTATGGTCGTTTTCAAGGCGGGATTTGCAGAGTTATGTCCAAACAACCAACACTGAATTCCATCATTTTTTATGCAAGGTTGCCCAACCAAAAAAGTCAGGATTTTAACATGGGTCATTCATATGGAAAATGTGCCCTTTGCTCTCTGCTTGCTAAAGTTTTGAATAATTGAAAGCATTTTTGATGATATGTATAACAATGTGGCTTAATCTCAAAGACCTTATGCTAAGCTAAAGAAGCCAAGCAGGAAAGATTGCTATACATCTGAATCCATGCACATGAAATCCAAATGCTACAGGCAAAACAAATCCTAGCAGACCGTGGCTGACGGCCCTGAGGAGATTTGTTCAGGAACTGACTAAAAGGAACATGTGTGATTTTTTTTTTACATCTTGTTACATGCGGGTACTCAATTGTCAAAACCTTTCACACCCAAATCTTAAAATTTGTGCTTCTCACCTTGCTCTGATCACATGTCTAGTGTTTGAAAAGGATAGTATATATTTAAATGACTAGAAACAGTTTTAGGTAACTCTACGTCCCTGGGGATCTTTAAAGTTGTTGTAAAAGAATTTCTACATTGGAATAGAAAACAAAAATGACAGATTTAATGTCAACAGGATCTTCGAACACTCCTCGACCTCTGGTTTAGGTTTAGTGAACGATGCAAGACAAATTTGGGCAGGTAGGCACAAGCCACATGAATTCCTGGTGCCATCACAGACTGTGTGTAAGTAAATTATGTTGCTGACAATATGCATTTAGTGAATACTTTCTAAGCGCTGGGTGTGGAGTTAATGAATCCATTAAGCTTCGCTAGCTTTTGTCATGTGAGACACAGCAGCTCCACTAGACAGGTCATGTAATCTCTGGCACTGGCAGATAAACTTTCCCAAAGTGTAGAGAAGTCAGGGGTGTGTCCAAGGCGCAGGACTAACTAGGTTTTGGGGTGGAAATGAGACACAGACAATATGGCTGGGGGCCATTAGTGCTGGGGGCCAAATCTACATTACAGATTTCTTTGTGGCTTCAGAAAGCTCAGTATATACACATGATACAAATGTATTATTTTTCTCATTCAAAAGAAAATAGCCAATGACATCCTTAAAAGTTAGGATAAGAGACGAAGTCATAATGGAATGATCATGACTATTTCGCCTTTTCCCTATAGGCCTTACTCCCTGTGTTTTAAACCTAAGTAAATCTGATTAAAAAGAAATATGATTCACCAGTATGATAGCTTACAATCCAAATCCGAAGGATGACCGTCAAGAAGGAGATGAAAAAGTCTGCACTAACAGCTTTTTACACTGATGTTTGCTGATTAATGTTACATCCAGCACTTGCTATGCTCAGAATTCAGGTAAGGAAGAAAGTCAGTCATGAACCTATAACAGATATTAATTCCAAGATACAGTTTACTCTCCCTTGATGGTTTCTGTTAGTATAAGGTTATTTCCTAAATTTAAAATTTTACATATTGTGTTGGGTTTCTGTTGCTGTGACAAAATACCTAAGATGGTCAACTTAAAATGGGAAAGGGTTTACTGCTCTGGCTTGAAGTCTCAGAGGTGTCGATCCATGGTTGCTTGGCCCTGTTGTTTTGGGCCTGTGGCAGCATGGTGCGTTCTGTCAAGAGCACATGACGCAGGAATAAGGGACAAGTTCCCAGTAGCCCCCCGGAGCCACGCTTCCAGCGACTTCTCTTCCACTGATACCCACTGCCTGCAGGTCCCATAACCTTCCGATAGCACAACTGGCTGGTAACCAAACCCTTCACACACAATCCTTTGGGGGCACTTATCCAAATCACAGCACAGATTAAATCTGTAAACTATTGCAGAGTGTGAAAGTAAATCAGAGCCACCAGGATGTCTCCTTCTTCCTTTCCCTCCCACTTGCCTCCTGAATCTCATTTCAAGGCAGTAGAATCCATTCCGTTTTGGAAACCCTGAAGCTGGCTAGTTTCGCAGCAGAATGTGTTAAAGCAGCTTAGAGAAAACCAGCATGTCGGGTCCCAGCGCGCGCGGGCACATCCGGTTCTCATACGAGTTTCCTGCTTTGCCTTCCTCGGGCCAAAAGCTCACTTAGAAAAAGGCCCTCATCGGTTATTTGCTCATCTTCACCTCCCGTATGAGGTGCGATCAAATGATAAGGGCAATGTTTACATTTTTAAGATTTATTGTATATTAAAATAAAAGACATCTTACCACTAATCTCCCTCAAAATAGTCCCATGTTGCTTCGGACCTACTTATCCCATTCTTGCCCTGTCATGGTTGCCTCAATGTCCCGAATCAATTCAAAATGTTTCTCATTAGTGGTCATTTGGACGTTAAGCAAGAGCTGGAAGCGGCACAGTGCCAGGTGTGGTGACTAGAGGGTATGAGGGCACACGGTGGCGTTTTATGAGTCTGCTTTTCTTCTTTTTTCAGCAACAGCATCCGTTCCATTTTTTATCACCGCTCTTGAAGACACTAAGGAAAAAGGACTTCCAGACCAGCTTCGGAAAGTGACAAGAATGATGGGAACAGTGTGTCTGACGGGAGGGGGAGGACTTTGAGGAGGATTTGTTGCAAGGTGACTTTTACTGTAATTCAATTTCAAAACTTAAAGTCACTCTATTTTGATCACTTCTTGCGCATGTGTATGTGCCTGCTGTACGCATTCTGTTTTGTGGAAGTGTTTTCTCTGTGAGTGATTTTAAAGAGAGCAGTCTTCTGCTTGAGAATAATTGTGTTGTTCTAAATAAAAGCTCAGAGGGACAAAAACATTCTAAGCTCAAGCTTACTTTTACTTTCAACATGTTGAAAATAACTTAGTATTACCCAAATATCACTGTTGAAAAATCTAATGTGGCTTCGATTTTATCCTTTTGTTTTAGGAATTTTCTTTTTGATTTTGATGGTCTTAAATTTTAATTATAATTTAGGAAAATATGGTTTTTCTTATTTTTTTCTGTTGGCACTTTCTAAGTCATTTGTGTGATCTTTTTGCCTTATTATAGGAAGTTCTGAATAATTATTTCTTCAAATATTTTCTTTCCTTCATTTATTACATCTTCTCCCTCTTCTTTGAAAGTTTGTTTTATCCTATCTGTTTCTTTCATATTTGAATCTTTTGTGGATTCTGGAAATCCTCTGGGAAATTGCTTTACATAGTGGGCTCACCTTCAGCTGTATCTATTTTGATATTCAATTCCCCTGCTGAGTTTCACATTATACTGACAATTTGTAGTTGCTTTTTCTTTAAAACTCTTTGTTTCTACTTTATTTTTTTAGAATTTTGTTTAAAGAGAAAAAAAAAACCCAGACAAAACAGACAAATGGTAGCAACAATGCAGAATTCCAAAGGGAAAAAAATAAAAGAACAAAAAACTAACAGACAAAAAAAAACCCAAAACAACAACAACAACAAAACAAAAACACTAAGAAATCGCCACTTGATACGTTACATACTCTCATCATTGGAAATAGTTGTTCAAGCTACAAAATTAAAGCATACAAAGTAGACATTCAAACAATGAGACTGTTAACAGTTCTGCTCAACAATCTAACAAAAACACTAGTATGGTCATCTATCTTACACACTTAAACATACATGCAATTATATCCTTTAGGGCAATTTCTTTTCCTCTCTTTTTTATAGTAGCAATTACACATTTTGGGTTTTATTACTCCTACAGTTCTTATTACTTTTTACACTAGAGAATTTGTTTCTACTGTAAATTACCAATATTTTGTGCAGATTATTTCTCTTGTTTATGTTAAGTTAATTACGATAAACCTGGTGTTGGTTCTCCAAGTACGTTTCATGTATTTATTGTCGCTCAGTGACTGTTGCCAGGAGTGTCAGGTACCTCAGGTGACACCTGCTGTAATCTGTTCCTCACCTGCTGGGCTCTTGCTCCCCCTGGATGCTACCTGTCCCAGGCTACAACACTAGACTGGCCATTCAGGTTTTCTTCTTCCAAGCAGTGATGGAGCCTTCGTGCTGGGGCGAATTTGGGGAGAGCTCTGCTTCTTCACCTGTCTCTCTCTTGCTTGTGGCTCCGAATCCTCCCTCAGTTTGGCCTGCAGTTCCCACAGACCTTTTCTCCATCAGTGTGAGGATTTCTAACAATTTCACTTTCACCTCTGGAGCATTTCCAGATTGGGTTCTGAGAGGGAGCCCCTACCTCTCTCTGCTTGCTGTCTTGTATAGCTCACCTTTGGCACAGAATTACAGTAGCATGATCACACCCATTCTTTCCTTCTTTTCCAGGACTCTCCACTATCCTGAAGTCAGTCTACTAATTCTGTTTTTTTTTTGTTTGTTTGTTTTTTGTTTTTTTTTGGTAATGGGGATCGAACTCACGACCTCATGCTTGCCAGGCAGGCACTTAAGCCATTGAACTAAATCCCCAGCCCAGTATACTAATTCTGTGTTTGCTTTTGTATTTCACTTAATATATACGTCTATGAGCATTATTTTCAATTACGTTGATGTTCTTTTAAAAATTTACATAGAGGGCCCGGGGATTTAGCTCAGTGGCATAAGTGCCTGCTTTGCAAGTGTGAGGTCCTGAGTTCGATCCCCTCCCAGTACAAAAAAAAAAAAATTACATAGAGTATCATGTTGCACAAGCCTAAAACAAGGTGAATATTTTGCTTTTTAAATTTCTCATATGTGACTTCCTCCCACCTCCACCTGGCAAAACCCCAAAAGAATGTGAGGTCATCTAAGACAGTTACAGTACTTAATGAAAAATTACAAAAATTGAAAACTAAAGGAAATGGAAAGTGCAGACAGGCTAGGGCAAGTGTTGTAGTAGTTTCTGCATCTGGGATTTAAGGATTGTTCTAACTACAAGGCCGTTAAACCTATTTACTTTTGGAGAAAGATCTGAGTCTTTGGGGGAGCCACATTTTCATTCAGAGAAGGTCATTTGACACGTTATCTCGTTAAATGTCAAGGAAATCAATTGACTTTCCGTGGATTCCAGTGACCATAAGGAGTCAGCCTGTGGTTTGGCCAAATGATTTTGTTACAGGGCTTGAAATAGGGGACAAGAGAAAAACCAAGAAAAAAAATCCAGATGCTAAGCTCATCGAATGTGCTCTGTTTTGAGAATTAGTCTAAGGCACCCTGTGTCTTTATAGCCCCACATCTGCAGTATAACTGGGTTGTCCACATACCATGAAATGATTTTAAAATGGGCAGCTATAGTTTTAAACAGAAAGAGGCATCATTCTCTTGTATATTGGGCAAAGCAACTAGTGTTTACGCTGTCTAGAATGCTTAAGTGGCTAATGTGGCAATCACTAATACATTTTGGCTTCCACTAGATGCCTGCCACCTTTGCTATTGGTATTAGAGAAATAAACACATGTATTGTTTAGAATTCTATATAAAGAAGACTATGTAAAATGAGATACTGATTTCTAAATCTGTAGCCTTGCTTTCTTTCTCTTGCTTAGAGAATTATGCATGCAGTTAGTTCTCTGTATTCATGAGTTTTACATGCATGAATTCCACCAACTTCAGCTAGAAAGTAATTTTAAAAATTCCATCTGTGTTGAACATTGTGGATATTTTTCTTGTAATTCCCTAAAAATGCAATATAAGAGCTGATGGTATAGCATTTAAATTGGATTAGTTATTATAAATTAAAGGTGGTGAATCCACCACACGTGTGCCACTGTGGGCTGTTTGGTCATTGAAAGCACTAAAAGGTTTGCCATCACTGTTGCAAGTAGTGTGGCGATGATTTAAAGTACATGTCTGGATGCATATAGGTTATGTACAGATACTGTGCCATTTGATTTTATCAGGGCCTTGACTGTCCACAGTTTGTTTCACTGGTGCTGAAAACAAAGCTTTGTGACTATCACTGTTTGACTCTGTATTGCGGGAAAGTGATGCTTTTTTAAGGACCCTTTATATTGCTGTGCAGATAAATGTACTAAAAGAAAATTTGCCCCCACGTATGGTGAAAATCATTAAAGCGGTTTCTTCAGCTTTAGAGAAGGGGTTGCATCTCCATATGCTCATGGTCAGGGTAAATTTAGAATGAACTGTCTTCATTCACTCTCCAGCCTATAGATTCTCAGGTATTTAATTCACTTTGCAAATGTGTATTGACCACCTACTACGTGCCAGGCAGGATCGGGAAGATGTGATAGGAGGATTAGGTGAAATCTGGCAATCATGCAATTTGTAGTTGAGATGTGAATAATCACAAGATGAGTCAATAACAACTTTTGCGAAGTGTCATAAATTAAAAGAATAGGATGGCAAGAAGTCACATCAGGGGTGGAGCTGGAAGATCTCATCTGGCCGAGTTGGAGAGAGGCTGGTCCTGCCGAAATGCTGTGCCGGGTGAAGGAGTTCATGAGAGAGGGCAGCAGGCAGTGAACTTCAGGTGGAGGATAGGATAGGTTTGGTCTCTGAGGTGGGAAGTAACTTGGCATATTAAGAGATAAAAAGACAAATAGACAGACAGACAGACAGACAGACAGACAGACAGGCTGAAGCTTGGAAACCAAGGTTGAGAAATGAGTCCTGTGACGCTAAGGAAGCAGATGAAGAAGGAAATCATTTCATCCTAACTGGTGAAAAGACTGAGATGGTCAGATTTGCCCCTCGGCGTGATCAGTGAGCCTCGCACAGACCACGGAGCAGGCAGGACAGCTGCAGGCCATGTGTCATTTGGCTAGGCATGGCAGTGGCCGTGTGGGACAAGGCCCCTGGCAGATGGGGCAGAGCGAGAGGAGTGGTTGGGGTCCACCCGCAGTGGGAAGAAGGGCCAGCACCATGAGCAGGCACGAGGGTCTGGACTTGGCACTTTCCCGAGGATGGCTACTCAGAGCAGACAGTGAGGCGGGCTGTGTGGCTGGAGACCGAGGAGGAGGAGGGGACACGGAGCGGCTTTGGAGGACGCTGGGCTGCGGGGAGCAGCTCACTGGAGTCTCCAGTGGAGCCTGGAGTGGTGACTCAGGCCAGTGTTCTACTTGCTTGTGTGGATGAAGCAGCAAACAGGACACACCTGTCACTGAGCCACCGTCAGGATGGCAGAGACAAGGGTCTGGTCTATCCTGTGCACGGAACCAGTGAGGTCTGGGGGCCTCTCACTCTGTGACTTGGCCGGGGGCTGGTGCCTTCCTCCAGCAGGTGCCCGTGTGCCCTGATTGCTGACACAGAGGGCCCTGTATTGGGCAGCTCTGAACTAGGGGTGAAGGCTGCTCTCCAAAGCCATGTCTCAAGAGGGTGCACAACAAGAGAGCTTGCAAGTAACCAAAAGAGGCAGAATTGGAGGAAATACAGAAAAAGTATGAGGTGTCTGCCATACAACCTTTTTTGTTTTCCAGAAAATACCTTTTTTTTGTATTTGAATTCTTCGGGAGGGAATGTAGTCATTTGTTACCAGGTTGAAAATAGTTGTATTAAGTGAGTCATTGGGTTGGATTCTACTCCTGGGTATCCAGCTGTGGCCCATGTTACTTCTCTGATGCTCTGATAACTGTGCTTCAGCCACACAGGTCTCTGAGCAAACTCTTGCCACAGTGCCTTTGCACTGCCCTTTCTTTTTCCTGAGCTCTTTTCCCCTTCACACACACACATCCCACATCTCACTTGCTTTGGGTCTTGCTGGTCTTGAGCAGCTTATGTGCAACATCCCTCTTCCCCTCTGCAAACCCCATTTCTTTTTTTAGTTTTTCTGCTTTTTTTTTCTCATGGCAGTTATGGCCATATCACATAATTGTTTTTATTTATTCATTTATTGTCCTCTTCCACCAAAATACAAGTCTCTGTAAGAAAGCGTTTTCATCTTTAGCATTTGACAGTCTTGGAAAGGAACCTTTCCCAAGGTGGTTCCTCAATAAATATTTGTTGAATGAATGAATCACATAAAACCTGAGATAGCAGGATGGTGGCTTCAAAACCAAAACTGGCTGAAGCCAAAACGGTGTTGCACGTGGAACCCTTGGGAGGCAGCGAAGGACTGGAGAATGTGCACAAAAAGGAAAAAAGTCACCAACTTGGCGGCAAGAGATGGCTTCTGCCAGCTCCTGGGAGGAAGCAAACATTGTCCTTGGGGATACTGAACCCCTGAGCATCTAAGCAGATAAAATAGCAATGAGCAGCTGAGTGCAGCCCTTCTTTCTTGAGTATAACTGACAAACACCAGTGGTGTGAACACTCCAAAAGAGTATTGCTTCCAGAACTCTGGGAAGCTGAGGCAGGAGGATGGCAAGTTTGAGCCCAGCCTGGGCAACTTAGTGATTTAACGAGGTCCTGTCTGAAAATAAAAAATAAAAAAAATGAAAGGGCTGGGAGAGACTCTGTGCAAAAGATCTGGGTTCAATCCCCCGTACTACAACAACAGAACAAACAACCACCACATAAACTACCATCTTCTTTGCCGTAGGAAAGTCTGTTCTGCAGACATGCTCTCCTAGTCTGCCTTGCGTTGCTATCAGAAAATGCCTGACTCTAGCTAGTGTATCAAGAGAAGAGGTTTCTGTAGCTCACAGTTGTGCAGGTCCCAGAGCCTGGCACTGGTAGCAGCATCTGGGGGCAGCTGCAGCACACAGTGGGAGCTGTGCCAAGGGGGCTGAAGGGTGTGCATGGAAGAGCTTGTGAGTGGGGCAGGTGAAGCAGGAGGGCAGAGAGGGCTTGGTGCTCTTCTCATCATCAATCCCGTCCCAAGAGGTGCCTCTATGATCTAACCACCTCTCAAGGCTCCACGGCCTCAGTGCCCTCACATGGGAGGAGGGTGTCAAGATTTCAGGACCTGAATGTTTGGGAGACCAGCCCTGTCCAAACTGTGGCACTCATGCTCAGGAATGTGCATGAGGTGTGTTTGTGGGTGGACGTCACGCTTGACATGCAAATCTAGTTTGCTTGGCTTTGCTATTTAAACAAGTTTGCTTTTCCCAACACAACGCACAGGTACTGCCTGCTGGGAACTTCACTACGGTGGGATGATGCCTGGGTGCTTGTTGGTATGTTGGGCTTGTCATACCATGGGCAACCGGTCTCTGAGTTTCTCGTCCTCACTGAGACACTGGGCCTCCAAGGGTGCACAGAAGGACGTCTCCAGGTAAATGTACACCTCTGGCCACTGGTGAGTCACCTGCCTGACCCTCATGTCTGTGTCTCACTCTGGTGAACTGAATGAAGAGCATAAAGAAAGCCGTAGCTCTTGCTACCCCTTGGGGAAAAGGAAAGACTAGACCAGCGTCGGGCCAGTCTGTCTTCTGTCCCTGGGCTCCACCTGGTCTATCTGGCTCTTGCGCTCATCCTTCCCAAAGATGGCAAAAGTCAGGAAACGTGGGAGAGTCTTGAAGAAAATCACATGAAGACCACCACTGTGTCCTTATGCCCCACGCCTCATCATACTGTCCCTTGATCATCAGAGAGAAAAGACAAGCCCCAGATAAGCAACACTCCACACTGCATTTTACCACGTCTGCTTCCTGAAGGAAAAGACCACAGAGGAGATAAAACCAGCAGCCAAGAAGGAATTACAGTCTCCTTCACTCCTCACCCAGAAATGCTGTGCATGGGTCGCCTTGTGTACCCCTGGGGCTTCTGCATTGTCTTTGGTCCTTCTCGTCAGAGCCCCTACCAAATGTGCAAGGATGGTCTTTCCCATCCTTCAGTGTCTGCCTGTGTATCCTTACTTTGGTATGAAAGAAGCTATTGCTTTGGAGCTGCAGGCAGACAAGTCTGAAAAACTATTTTAAAGCAAACAAGTAAGAGCTGTAGTGTAGCTGGTGTGGCTGTGATGAGCAGAGGAGTGACTTTGGGAGGAAGCTGGGAGCAGAAAATTCTAAGGTGGCATTAACGTTTTTGCAACCCCTGCTTAGAAAGTCAGACATGTTAGTCATGAAGCAAGGTTGCACTCTCTTGATTCTTGTCTCTGTGGTAACAGGGAGACAAAGCAATTCATATGATAGTGACTTATGAAAAGGCTCCGGGGAAGAGAAGCTGGACTCCGTAGCTACACAGCGTGGCGGCATCATGGTCAATGACCCCCGCTGCGGCAGCTGCTGTGCTCTGTATTGACCAGGTAATAATCTGCTGCATGCAGCTGGCTGCAGTAGATTAGAATGATGAGGGCAGACACCACCTAATCGACCAGAGAGCCATACGCCATCCCATCACAGTGTCCCCTGAGACCTCCCAGAGTCACACCTGTCATCTGGAAATCCCCTTGTGTCCAGGGGATGTTTTATTTGCAGGCTGTTCACTTTTTCAAGGGCAGTGTTTCACACAGCTGGAGATACCTTATCCTGCTACTGCAGACCTGCTCTTCTTGATAAGGCATCTAACTCATTTCAGTGTTTTAGGGCTTGGGAATTTGTGCTCTTGTCACCATTTTGCCACAGAAAAGGAATGTGGATGCGTCACCAGGTCCTGCTGCCTGGGGCTTATCTGCTTGAGCCTGACGTGCTTGCATCAGACTTGAGGGAGGGACTCATACGTGAGCAGCTCATGCTTTGGAAATGTAAATTCTCAAAGCACCCCAGGACTCTGGGTTAGCAGAGGCCATGGAAATGAAATGGTCAACTACCCCTATATCAAGAGGATCATATAGGAGAGCAAATTGGGAAACAGGCTGAGGAAATAATAATTCACAGGAATATAAATCCAAAAATACCATGTGAAAATATGCTGAAATTCACCAGTGGTCAGAGAAATGGCAATCAAAAGAATAACAAGCTATCGTGCCATACGCACCATGCTGGCAACAATATTATCAGAAAGAGCTGTGATATTTACTGCCAGTGAAGAGCTGGGCAAAGGAGTAATTGCAAATGTTGTGCTTTTTGGAAAGCAGTATGGCTCCTTCCTATTACAACTGCATACCTTGACCGAACAAATACACACAAGAGTGCTTACTGTATTGGAGTGATAGGAAATTGGAAATGGTTCCTCCATCAGGGGGAAAATGACTGAAAACAATACTGCATGCAGCCACATTCAGTTCTTGCACAGCTGGCAAAAGCAATGACTTAAAATTAGTACCAGTTAGTGTAGAGAGATTTCCAGTTATTGATGAAAGAGAAAACCAAAATCAGAGAAGCATGTATGAGGTGACCCTGCTTCTTTCTAAGAAAAATAATGACAAAGACCTTGCCTACATATTTCTCTGTGTGTGTGTGTGTGTGTGTGTGTGTGTGTGTGTAACATTGTATGTTTGTGCATGTATGGAAGCAACAATGCAAGGAAACGAATTTGTTATAAACATTGATTTAAATCTGTATTTGATATAATCATAGTAATGAATCTGTTCAAAATATTTGTACTTGCAAACACATGAAAATATATTTTGGGGGGATTGGGAATATGCAGTGTTACCGAGGTGTCATCATACACTCAAGTATTTTTATTTATATAAAATTTCTATGTGGAAATATGTGGGGACATGGAAGAAACAAGGGGTTATGAAATATTCCAATTATGAATATCTCACGAGAAACAGTGTTAAGTAAGGTGGTAAATAATCTCAGAATGAGTTTTTCTCAAAAGCAGAGGGAAGCCAGGAAAAGGGCGGTGTCTGGACCCAGGCAGGGTGCAGTGAGCAGGAGAGGGACCATTAAAAGGCCTCTTGCCCACCTGCTTTAACAGTCATATCTAATCCAATTGATAGCTCTTCTGGCTCTTCCTGTGTCTCGTGAAAGGTCTTCAACTTCCTGATGATCTGGTGCTGGCCGAGCTTCCCAACCTCATCACCCAAACAAAATTTCTCCCCGCTCCATGGAGATCTTCTTTCTTCCATTTCTGTTTGCCTTTATGAATGCTTTTTCCCCTCTTCTAACCTTGGCAAAATTCATGCCACGAGAGCCATGAAAGTGCTAACACCTCTATAAAGTTATTCATGAGTCCCCTGCCTTTCCCCATGCAGCTTAGATGCTAGTAACATAATAAATATCTGACAAATATACATGGGCAAAGGGTAATAAGCATTGTTCACCCTTTATCTTTTATCTTATTTTTTCAATGTATGCACAGGCTTCCTTGAAATTTAATTATGTTAGACATATACCTTTGTGATTTTTCCCACTTAGTAGCATATGTTGAACATTTTTTATTGCACTGAATATCCTCCACAGTACCACTTAATGAATATATAGTATTTCATTGTGGATATAAACTAGCTCTATATTAAAAAGATAAAGTTACCTCATTAGTTTTATTGCATGTTTAGTAACTCCCTACTTTCTTGATTTTTTTATTAACACACACAGTAACATCATCACCATTGTGCTAGAATGTTTGCATGTATTCATGATTTATACTTTTTATTTTTTTTTATTTTTTGAAAAGAATAAACCAAATGAGAAAAACCAAAATGGGGCCATTCAAAACAAAAGGATGGTCATAGTACATGATTTAAAACCACAATACAAGGTGATCTACAGTGGTTACCATGGTGTCTCTTGTTATCTTCAATAGAACTGCCCATATCATCAGGCCACAATAAAACTGAAGATGGCAGTATGGAACAAAATCAATAAAAATAAAACATAGGAGACAGTATAGGACTTCAAAAGAGGGTAATAATCAAGCCAGAATGGGTATCATAGTGAATCTTACTGTCTTCAGAGTAGTTGCCTATACTCTCAGACTTGATACTATCAAACATAACAGATTCGAATAAAATCAGTCAAGATAAGACAGCGATCAAACAAAAGAGATTCAAATAAAATCAGTCAAAACAAGACAGTGAAAGCACTACAGGGCTTCAGATTAAAGTTAATAGGAAATTAAAAATGGTTGCCACAGTACATCCTACTATCTTTAGAATAGCTGTCTATGCCCTCCAATCTAGTACAAGTACACAAACTGGAACAGAATATAACCAAACTAAACAGAGCAATGAAAACAATATGGGTTTCCAAACTCACATGTGTAAACAAAATATAGTCTCTCTAGTGTGAGAGTTGGTAAGAGTATATAAGATTTTATGGTAATCATGAGTCCCCATCTCATAGCTTTGAAGTCTTTCAATGTTTTCATTCATCAGTTGGAATGGTTTTATTCTGTTTTGTTTGACTTTATTATATGTGATGCTAGGAACAGCTGTTTTGAAGAGAACAAAGCATTATGACAGCTATTGCTGATTTAATACTGTCCTTATTAGAAGTCCTACAAAGTTTCTATTCTTCTATTTCCATTGGTTCTATGTATCACATTGTGTCTTATTGGGATTTGAATATGTGTGAAAGTATAAACAAAATTTTTTATTGAAAATGAGATATTATAGTACCCATTGATCATTCTCTGTTATTCGGTTCAGAATGCCCTGTAATTCTTTTACTCTTTGAATGGTTTTGTACTTTTTTGTTATGTTTGATATTACTGTATTTGAAACTATGCTCAACAATAGCAGAGAAAGAAATATTGTGATAGCTATTGTTAAGGTCCGGTTGTCTTAATGTTAAGTATTGTGTTGCCTATGTTGTCTGGTTCCGATCTGCTCTGTACTGACCTCTTTTGTCTTATTCTCTTTAAAATGAAATGGAAAAAACAACAACAACAAAAAAGCCAATATGGGTTTCAAATCATGATACAAGATTAACAATGTCCTCTGCCTTCCCTTTTAGATAATTCCTCTCCTTTCACTTTCACAGGGTACATTGTACATTTTGTATCCTACTAACTCCTTTAGTTTTTAGGTTAGGGAGGTAACCCTCTATTTACCCAAGTGGTTCTGAACCTTATTACCCCTGAGCTTGATCTCAAGTTGTATCAACTTACCTACAAGAGCCTCAAGGTTATCCTTCCTTATAGCTGAGTAGTTCTCCACTGAACAAAATTGTCAAGTCTTTCCAACCAATCTGCAGCTGATGGGCAAGCTACCCCCATTTTTTTCTGGTTCCCTGTCACATAGAGCATTATTTTCTCATCTTTGACTTTCAGTCCATAAACTTTCTTTCAGGTTAATTATATTTCTTGTATAGAGCATCTTGCTGGACCCTATCTCCTGATCCACTCTGCCTGTTTCTTTTTACTATTGTATCGAGGCCCATCTTTGTTAATGATTATAGCCAACCTTCTCTGCCTCATCTCTGCCATGCTATTTTTCTGCCATTGGTTGTCTACTTTTCCCCTTCATTCCACTGTCTGCCCTGTTCAGTGAGCACCCTCTGCTGCTGTTCCTTAAACTCTGGTCTTTTTTCTCTCTCTCTCTAGAGTGTCCTTCAGTATTTTTTGTAGGGTTGGATTGGTAGTCACAAATTCCCCCAGTTCCTCTTTGTCATGGAAGCATCTTGTTTCTCTATTAATTTTGAGAGACAGTTTTGCAGGGTACATCAATATGGGTTGGAGGTTATTTTCTTTCAGGATTTGGAATACTTCACTCCAAGCTCTTCTTGATTTGATGGTTTGTGTTGAGAAGTCTGTCGTGATTCTGATGGGTTTTCCTTTATAGGTGATCTGTTTCTTTTCTCTGGCAGCTTTTAATATTTTGTTCTTGCATTGAATTTCTGGGATCTTGATTATTATATGTCTGGTTGTAGATCTACTTTGGTTATAGCTGGCTGGAGTTCTGTATGCCTCATATATCCGAATATCATTTTCCTATGCTTGGGAAGTTTTCTTTAATTATTTCTGTAAATAGCCTTTGTATTTCATTTGTGTTTTCCCCTGCTTCTTCACTCACATTTTTTATTCTTAAGTTATAGATCCCCTTGTCATCTGCTAGCCTTTGTCTTATTACTTCCTGGTTCCTTGTTATTTTTAAGAGATATTTCCTTTCATGATCACATGTTGCAAAGCTGTCTTCAAAGTTTGATAGTCTATCTTTAGTTTCTTTCAAGCAGTTTTGTCAGCTTTCAATGAAGTTTTTAATTTCCTGGTAGTCTCTTTGCATCTGTCTCATGTATTGTAGATTTTTTTATAGTCTTTATTGAAGGTTTCCCTCCTTTTTCTATGCTCCTCTATTCTTTCATCTGTGTCTTCTTGAGAGGTGCTTAGCATTTCTTTTATTATTTTTCTTATATCTTCCTTTACTTGTATTAGCATTTCTGTTTTGAATTCTTTTCTAATGTCATGAAGATATTTCTTTATGTCAGATTCTGCCTCTTCAGACACTGCAGGTGTGCAAGCCCCGATCTCTTCTGTGTTTACCTCTCCTGGGCCAGTACTGTTTGGGTTGGAGGCTAGAAACTTCCTTTTGTTTCTTCCTCTTGTCATGTTTCTGGTTTCTTCCAGACAAGTGGATAATGAGGGTCCCCGACACTTCCTGTATTGGTTATGATTACTCTCAAGCATGCTGGATAAGGATTGCTGCTCTCCTCAAACTGCTGGTGTCCTCTGGAATACAAGTAGGGGCAGGGCAGGCTGGACCTTTCCTTCCTTTCCTGCTGGTCAACTACTGGGAGTCTTCGCCACATTAGTGTGTGCCTTGAGGATGGGGCCAGTTAGGGATAACTTTAGGGAAACCTCATATTGGATCAGGCACAGGGTGGGACTCAGTCCAAGAAATTCTCACCAATCTGCTCTGTGCTAGGAGTAGGTGACTGAAGCCACTGCAGTTCTGGTTCTGGGCTTCTCCTGTCTGACTCCAAAACGTCACCCGGACAATCCCCCTGTCCTGCGGGAGGACTGAGTTCACTGCACTCACCACAAGCCAGTGCAGATCTCCAAGCTGATGCTGTTTTCCACTTCACTGCTTCTCTCTGCAACTGTGTCTTTGGCTATTGGACTGAACACCAGGGCGGGACTTAGTCTAAGCAGTTCTCCCCAATCTGCTCTGCTCTAGGAGCAGCTGACTGAAGCTGCTGCAGTTCTGGTTCTGGGCTTATCCTGCCCAACTCCAAAATGTCTCCTGGACAATGGCCCACTCCCGTGGGAGGACTGAGTTCCCCGCCTGAGCCAGTGCTGTTCACTCCACCACTCCCCTTCACAACCATCCTCCCTCCCTCTGAGGCCCTCAGGCTTGCCAACCCCCAACTTCACCGCCACCATGTGTCTTCAGATTCCAGTGGTGTTTCATACACAGTGGGACTGGCTCCAGTGAGAGTGCATCTGGCTACGGCCTCTCATCCATGTTTTTCTTTTCTTTTATTCTTTCTTTGTCCTCCCCTTTTTAGTTTCTTCGTGGGTCGAGAGGATCCATCTCCTTCCATCTGGTCTTCTCCAGACTATTATATTCCAGCATCTGAGCTGTTTCTCTCAGAGAGACTCTTTACTTTGCTGCTTATTAATCCACCATCTTCCTCATTCCCCTCATATTCATGTTTTCTTCCTCAGGATAAATAACTAAAAGTACAAGTTCTCTCCCCTTATGCAAAGATAAGGACAACCATTTGGAAGAAAACAAGAGACAATATGACAGATAGTGAAGATCTCTGGTTGTCTAGCTTTGAGATTTATGCTTTCTTAAAAGTACAAGTTCTAGATCAACAGTCCTGAGCATAATAATAGTTCATAACCTATATTTGGGGAGGTTAATTTCCAATATCCTTGCATAAGCTTTTGTCAGTAGTTTATGTTCCATTTATCACAGACACAATTTTAATGTATTAGAATTTACTTTGGCTTACTATGTATGAGGCAGAGATCTTCTTCAATGTTCATATTGATTCTCTCTAAAAAAGAAGTAAAAATGCTAGTTTTTAGCAAGGTCCATGGCTACCCCGCCTAAGGATGCATTTCTCAGCTCCCCTTTCGGTTGTGGTCTGGCTGATAGAACATGATTGGAAGTGACAAGTACAATTTCTGAGCCTCCTAAAGGAAGAAGTTTCTCTCTCTTTCCTTGATCTTGCTGCTTATAATGTGTTGGTGCTGACATTATTGGATATTCAGAAAGTTCACTCCTTTGGTGGTAATGAAACTGCCAGGTAAAGAAATGTGGACAATCAGAGAGTATCAGAACTATCTGCTTCCTCCTAGACACCTTCCATTTTTATTGAAAAATGAAAATCATAACTTTCCATCTCATTTAAATCATTTAATTTTTTAGAACTCTTCCTAGGAGCAGCGTAAATGCTAATTATTATAGGGTAAATTAAGGGCATAACTTTCCTTTTGTTAAAGGTTAAACCATTGTATAAATTTAGAAAAATAATCAACATTTAAAAGTTTCTTTAAATTTTGAAAATTGCATGAAGCCCAAAATAATAATTTTGAGCAATAAGAACAAATCTGAAGATGTCATACTACCTTCAAAATATACTAAAAATCTACAAATGGTGTGATATCAGCACAAAAATAGAGATACAGACCAATGAAACAGAATAGAAAGTCTTGAAATAACCACGCGAGTTCATAGCTGATTGACTTTTGACAAAGGAGTCAAGAACACACTGTCTCAGTCACTTTCTTCATTCCTCAGGTACAGTTCCAGACACCCACAACTGCAAGGAGGAAAGTTCTTCTTTGGCTCACAGTTCACGGAGAACAGTCCATAGCTGGCTGGGCCTCTGGCAGGAAAGCATGGCAGAGGGGATTGTCCGAGGAGAAAGAGCTCATGGTACAATGGAGGGGAAGCAAAGAGTCAAGAGAGGAGCTAAAGAGGGAGACAGATCCCTCAAGGGTGACCCCCTCAGTAACCAGCCTTTATCTTCTTATCAGACTTCCTATCAGTAACTCAACTATAATTCCGCATAAGCCAATCACCCTCCAAAGCCCCACCCATGAGGCTCTTGGGTGACATTTAGATATAAACCATAATGTACACAAGGTAAAGGCCATTTTATTCAATAAATAATACTGGAAAAACTGGGTATCTACATGCAAAAGAATAAAAGTAGACTCTTACCTCTCACCATCCACAGAAAGCAACTCAAAATTGACAATTTAAATGTAAAATCTGAAACACTGAACGTGCTAGAGGAAAGTATAAAGGAGATTCTTTGAAATACTAGTCCGTCTGAAGATTTCTTTGAATAAGACCCCAAAAGTACAGAAAACAAATCCAAAAATTGACAAATGCTATTATGTCAAACTCAAAAGCTTGAGCACAACAAAGAAACAAGTCAGAGTGAGGAGAGAAATCACAGAATGGAAAAAAATATTTGCAGGCTATATATGTGATAAGGAACTAATATTCCAAATATATAAAGAACACAAACAGCTCAGCTCCAGAAAAACAAGTTTTAAAATGAGCTGAAGAGCCAAATGGATATTTCTCAAAGGCAGACAAACATGAAAAAAATGTTCAATATTATTATTCACTAGAAAAATACAGATCAAAATCATACTGAATTACCACCTCATACTTGCTGGAATGGCTATTATAAAAAAGAAAAAAAAAATAACAAATTCTGGGAAGAGTAAAAGGAAAGGTCAGCTCTGATACACTGCTGATGGAATTGAGGGCTATTACAGCCATTATCGAAAACAGTATAGGGTTTCCCCAAACAACTAACAATAAAATTACAGTATAATCTGGTAGTCTCACTACTGGGGTCATACCTGAATGAAATGTAAATAGCATGTTTAAGAGCCATTTTCATTTCCATGTTTATTGTAGCACCATTCAAAAGCCAGGGATATTTTGAATTTAATATCCATCAATGAGCAAGTGAATGAAGAAAACAAGAAAGCATGACATTCTGCTCCGTGCAACTGCATGTGTGGTTCTGGAAGACAGTATGTTAAGTAAAACAAAGCAGGCACAGGAGAACAAAAGCAGCATGATGGCGAATAGAAATATGCTGCAATCTGAGGGGTGATATAGCAACAGATCTGAGCGTTAGTATTGAGAATACAGAAAGAAGTCCTATAACGTACTAAAGCACACATAATTAAAAAGTAAAGACAGGAGAGAATGTACACGTCCCTAAAGAAAACCCAAATGGCTAGTAAGTATGTGAGAATGTGACAGCCTTACTAGTAATCAAGAAAATATAAATTAAAGCTAGAATTGTATTCAATTACACAGTCACTAGTTTGGCAAGAAATAAAATATGGCTAAAAAAGAGATGAAAAGCAATAGAAACCCTTCCCACGATGTCGTGGGTCTGGAAATCAAGATGGCAGTTGTGGGAAACTTTGTCTTCCCTCAGTAAAGTTGATTATGTATATATTCTGTGACCCAACAATTATACATACAGGTATACACATGTGTTTGTGTATGTAGAAAATACATATCTAACATGCCTATTTGTAATATAGACAGATATAAGCTCTTTTCCACCAGGATGCACGTACAAGATTGTTCATAACAATATTGTAACAACTGCAAAACCTGCAAAGAATCCAAATGTCTATCAATGAAAATATGTGAATTTTAGGGCTGCAGTCATAGCTCAGTGGTAGTGCTTAGCAGTTGAGAGGCACTGAGTTTGATTCTTTTTTTTTTTATCAGTACCAGGGATCAAACTCACGACCACGCACTTGCAAGGCAGGTGCTTATGCCACTGAGCTAAATTCCCAGCCCCATGAGTTTGATTCTTAACACTGGAAAAAATAAAAATGAATAAGATTACGTAAATTTTAGGAAAGTCACACTGTGGAATACAATTTAACAATGAGAAAGGCAGGGAATTCACACAAAAATACAGAACATGAGCAAAATTATTTTGCTTATGCAAAATTTTGTAGACTGTCTTTTAAAATTTAAGCATAATTTAAGCACTAATAATACATTTAGAGACGCATGTACATATTTGTAAAATTGTGAAGAAAAGCAAGGAATTATTACATACTTGCTAGGACCATGGGCTTCTCTTCAGAGCACAAGAAGGGTAATATGAGGAGGGGTCACATGCAAAGCCCTTCATGTCCTGGGGTTGCAGGGACAAGACATTGGCATCATTTGCTCTGTTCTTTGTTACAGTGTGGATTTCATAGTCAGTGATGATCAAATGAATATAATGAGAAGTTCTGTTTTGCTTTGTTTTGTTTTGCTGTAGAACTGGCGATTGAACTCAGGGTGTTTGTACTAAGCTCCAACATTATTTTTGAAACAGGGTCTCACTAAGTTGCCAAGTTCCTCAGGCTGGCTGGAACTTGCCATCCTCCTGCCTCAGCCTCCCAGAGAGTAAGAATCCCAGGATGCACTGGTATGCCACACTGAGGCTGCCAGTTGCATTTCTCCTGATCGAACATTTCTGTCCTTCCCTCCAGCTGCCCATGTCCTAGGGGATAAAGTAGCCACAGGGCCTCAGCCTGCAGAAGACAGGAGCTGAAGTTCTGCTAGTTGGGCTGGGCAGGGCCAAAGTCACCACTGGACCCCTAGGTCCACATTTAGCACCATGGAAGCTGATTGCTTCCTCGCACTGTCACCCCGTCACTCAGGATAGTGCCTAGATAGCTCTCTCTCAGGTGCTCAGGACCTCAGCTCACAGAGATGCTCCCTCTTCACACACTTCTCTGTGGATGTCTCCATGCTGGTTCATTCGAAGGTGGGGAAAACAGATGGGCTTAGACAGGAGTTTCTACAGGCCTAACCAGAACTGAACTCTCCTTTTCTGTGTGTGCCACTGCAGGGAACTTTGTCACTTGAAACTGTGGGGACACTTAAAATGTGCTCAAGGCTAGATTGTGCTCGTAGAAGACCCACAAGTGACCCTGAAACAAGTTTCACATACTGACATCATCCTCGGTCTCCTTCGAATACCCTCTTTTTCTCTCCATCAGAACGGACACTGTCCACTCACAGATACATTTCTGTTAAGCAGAAGAAATAAAATTTCTAGTCCTGCTCACCCAGATAATTGTGACTCATGGTAAATGATTGTTATTTACCCAGTACTCAAAGAGTGGTTCTTATTTCTGGTTCTTCTTCACCCTTAGGGTGTGCCCTTTGAAAATCATTTCTACAAATTAAGGACTTTGTCCCAGTCCTCCAGTGCCTGTGTTCATCTCAAGGTCATCATGTTCAGCAAATGCCCTTTGAGCCAAAATCTCCTGAAGCCCCAATGTGCCTCTTTACTTAAATTTTGCCCCAAAGCTCCTACTCTGCTAGGTAAGCCATGGCTTTTCTCTGTTCTTGGCAAGAGGGTCAGTCTGTGTAACTTGCCTGCCATGTTACTGGCAAGGAAAGTCTTTTTTTTTAATTTTAAAGAGAATGAAACAAAAGAGGGCAGAACAAAGCAGATCAGAACAGAACAACATAAGCAACACAGCACTTTACAATAAGACAACCAGACATTAACAGTAACTATCAAAATATCTCTTCCTTTGCTATAGTTGAGCATAGTTTCAAATACAATAATATCAAACATAACAAAATAGTATAAAACCATTCAAGAGAATGAAAGAATTACAGGACATTCTGAACCAAATAATGGAGAATGATCAATGGCTACTATAATATCTCATTTTCAATAAAAAATTTGTTTATACTAACACATATATTAAAAATCCCAATAAGACAGAACATTATAGAATCGACGGTAATAGTAGAGTAGAAGCATGGTAGGACTTCTAAGCAAGACAATATCAAATCAGCAATGGCTGCCATAATGTTTTGTTCTCTTCAATACAGCTGCTCATACCATCACACATAATAAAATCAAACAAAACAGAATAAAACCATTCCAACTGATGAATGAAAACATTGAAAGGCTTCAAAGCAATGAAATGGGAAATCATGATTTACATAAAATCTTATATACTCTTACCAACTCTCATACTAGGGAGACTATATGGTATTTATACATGTGAGTTTGGTTTATTTCACTTATGAGTATGGTCTCAAGTCGTGTCCATTTATTTATAAATATCTCAATGTGATCATTCTTTACAGCTGAGTAGTACTCCATTGTATACATTTTTTTTTTTTTGCATAGAGTGGCCCATGCTTGGCTTTCAGGTAGCCTGGACAGATACAGAGCTGCATCTCTCAGCTGTTACTGGAGTCCTCTGCTGCTGCGGCTGCTGCTGCTGCTGCTTACGCGTCTGGCCCTGGTGCTGCTCACGCTGGTCCTGCTGGTGCTGCTGCTGCTGCTCTGAGGCCAGGGACCTCACTCAAGGGTCTGGGTGCTTTTCAGAGAGCGCTAGGCATACAGAAGTGCTACAGGGAGAATTTTCAAACGAATATCTAAACAGCAGAGCACATTGTGCTGGAAGTGTTTTCAGTTCATTAGAATATGAGTATCCAAACTCTAAAAAGAACCCACAAGTGTACACAGAAATACTATTGGTAAGTAGTATCTTTACCCCTGCACTAGTCTTCTTCCCTTTCCTCATACAATGTTAAGAACTTCTATTTTTCTTCCACTAGCTAGAAACCTAAATCACTCAGAGAAACAAACAAGATCACTACTTCCACTTCCCGTGATTGCATGTTGGATCCACCTCAGTACAAGGCAGCAAACAACATTCAAATCTTGTTTTTCTCAGTTTCTCTCCTTTTGCAGATAATTTCCTAATGCAATCATTTTCAAAGCATCCTCATTCTGGTTGCTGCTTTTCCAACAGTAATTCTTGGCCCTTCATCTGCATACCCATTGCCAAAACCACAAGCTGTGATCTGCATTCCTCTAATGTCATAATTCACACTGGGCCTCCCTTCTACTCTGTGGGATACCACCAGGGGGGATTTGGCTAACAGAGATCAAAAGAACTCCCACAAAGTTTTTAGTCATTTTTGTCATCACTCACATTTGTTCTTGCAGAATTCAATAACAGGGCTCGTGAGCATTTGATGTGTCTCAGGTGCTGTTGTAGACATTTTAAATGCACAATTTAATTTACTTATCCCACTAGACTTTGATATAGATGCTTACACACTTTCAATTTACAGAGGTGACAACCAAGAATTATCCTCGAATATGCCCAAAGTTGCCCAGAAGGCTTCTTTGTCTGCTGGGCCAACACCCCATAGACCCGGTGAACTGAACAACAGACAGAATTTGGAGATCAAGGTGAGGGCTACCTTCCTGGCTTGCGGACAACCAGATTGTTGCTGTGTCCTCACATGGCAAAGAAAATGCCAGTTTTCTGGCATTTTGGAAGGGTGCTTATCCTGTGATGAGGGTCCCACACTCATAACATCATCAAACCCTTTTTACTTCCCAAAAGCCTTGCTGTCAAATACTACAAAATAGAAGTTAAGCCTTTCATGCAGGAATGGGAGGCGGCACATAAACATGCAGGCCATGACAGAGAGTTCGAGGCAGAAGAGATGTGAAGACTCTACTTTATTTCCACCCTCACTCTCTAGGTTCCAACCATGCCAGTCTTCTCTCTGTTTCTCATTGCATTACACATTCCCTGAAATGCTCTGTGGCTCCCACTTGAAATACTTTCCTTCCAGATCTCCATGTGCCCAACTCCTGCCGTCATTAGATTCAATTCAAGCGCCACCTTTCCTGATCTGCTGCTAATCTACAGGTCATTGGTCCCAATCCAGTCACCCTCTCAAGCTTGGAATATGATCTTCCCGAGATTGTGGCTCACTCTGCAGCACTGCACCCATATGTGAGAGGCACTCACTCACCTTCTGTGTCCTGTCTTGTAAGGAACCTGAGAGCAGGAACCCAGTCTCTCTGGTATCCTCTGTACCCTCTCACCTGTGAAGGGATGCCATGTACCTAAAGAGCTTGCGTGAGTGAGGTCTACACCAAGGCCACCATGGCTGCAGGACCTTGCCTGATGCTGGAAGGGACACGTGGGGTTGCGGAGCACATGCAGAGTCGCAGTGTCACATGTCATTTGACACCTGATGCTGTTGCTCAGAGAAAATCAAGAACTGAAGGAAGTGACACTTAGGAAGTGAAAAGACCTCTCCCTGTCTCTGAACCTTCACCTGGGAGAATTCTACCTGCTTTCTTTAATCTCTACTTTGGGCTGAATATTTGCACACATCTGCCCCCCCCCCAATCTATATGTTGAAGGTCTAATTGTCAGTTAAGATAGTATTAGGAAGTGAGGTCTTTGGGAGGTGATCAGGTTTGGGGGGTCATGAGAGTGGGGCCCCTAATAGGATTAGTACCCTTATAAAAAGACAAAGAGACACCAGTGCTTCCTCTTCCTGCCATTTCAGGACACAGGATGCAGCTGGCCATCTGCAAACAAGGAACCAAATCTGCCGTCATCTTGCTCTTGAACCTACAGCTTCCAGAACTGAGAAATAACTGCGTGTTGTTTATGCCATGGAGTCTGTTGTGTATTTCTGTGGCACTCAGCTGACTAAGACAGTCCCCCAGCCACTCTACCTGTCGCCATGCCCCTGTGGAGGCTCAAACACCACCCTTCCTGTTGTCACTGCTAACTAGTTTGCTACCCACCCAGGCCCAGTGGGCATCTCCTCTGTGACCTCTGTCCTGATAATGTGACTCACTCCTCAGTGGCCCATTCCTACCCTCTCTGAAGCTGTACCTCAGTGCACCCTCTCCCCTCCTTCTGCTACCTGGAGGGTCCCTGCCCCTTTCCACCTGCTGCCTTCTGCCCTGTTGATACCAGCAGGGCCAACACAGATTGAACCAGTCTGTGGACCGGTCCAGCCTCAAACTTGGGTGGGCCACATGGAGACGTGGCCCCAACCCTCTCTCCTCCCCAGGACTGCCGGTCTCCTCTGGCTGATCCAGCACTAGCTGGTGTCTGGATGGCTGGCATTAACCTCTTTCTGGGAAGGAGCATGTTTCTCCTTTGGCCATGAAGAAGAGGAAGAGGCCCCTCTTCTCTCCGGGCAAGAACTTTTATTTTGTCCTAACTTTCTGTGCTCGCTATGGAAAATTATTTTTCTTACTTTCCACTGAGAATGTCATTCAGATTTTGCAAAAACCACATTTTATATGTCTGTCACATATGAGTAGAATGCTTTAGAAACTTATATTCGCCAAATGAACAAAAATCGAACAAAAGCCTACTATTTTCCAGCACTATCCTAGTACTTTCTGAGTAGCTGTTAGTAACTGGCTAACACACTGCTCTAGAATATTAAGCAGTTTGCAGAGCTCTATCATAATAAAAACGTATCTGCTTATTGGCATTCTTAGGTGCTCTCCTTTCAGAGGCTAGCTTTGTTTGGATCTTTTAATCAACTTAAATATTTATTGCCTAGGGAAGGCTGAAACAGTTGAGTCAGTCTTCCAAATGCCAAGTGAGACAACTTGAGTTTAAAAACAACAATAAAAAAATGCCAGGTCAGAGGTATGAAACCAGTGTACCACCTCGTTGCTCATCCTTGTGTGACAAGTTTCAGAATCAAAATAGAGGATGCTCAGAAATGGATTTAGAATTGCATTATTCTGTGGCAGCAATGGAAAAAATAGTCAAGACCAACGAAAGTAGAGTTAAACTATTATACTTACGAGGTTGTCTAATTCATGAGTTTGAAAACTGTGTAATGACATGAACTGCATTTTTCACTGTGTCAGGTAAATGCATCTGACAGGTAAGGGTGGGTGCCCTCTCTAACACAGCCCAGGAGACAACTCTGGGTGATAGAATCAGGAGGGACTTAGGTCAGGTCCACAGGTGACTCACTCTCAAGATGAGAGCTGGTTACTATTCATTAGTTCAATGACTCATTTATCAAGTCTTTGATACATGCCAGACATGGGGTTAGACAGTGTTCCCAGCAAACAGAATTTAGAGGATGTGACTGGGAGAAGATGGCGTCCCTATGGCAAAGTCTTCAGTGTGCTTGGAAGAGTGGCTGGGAAGTCTTTGGGGACTGTAAATGGAGGGACATGGGTGGGTAGAGAGAAGTGCCCTGCATCTCACAGAGGCAGGTGTTCAGAAGACACTTTGAGCAGGAAGAAGATGCTGCCTCTACTTCTCAACCCCAAAGTTCCCTGTTCTGTCACTCCAGCTGGTCCTGGCACAGTCATCTTTGTGGGTAAGATTAGCAGACACTTGAGTGGATTCCAGAGGCAGATCTTGGTTAAGCCATGGAAAGCAAAAACATTCAGTCAGCACCAAAACATTTTGCAGAGGGTTTTTGAGCCTCCACGGTAGGCTGGAAACCTTTTTGAGCATTCATGTTACCATTCAGGTGCGCCCATCTGCCCTACTCTGATCACAGGCCTGGGCTCCATTTCTCTGCTCCATTCTTGAGCACCTCATCAGGGGAATCCAGCAACACTTTTGGGCCCATTAACAAAGAACTTACCTGTGTCTGTTCCCCTCAAGACTCATGCTTTAACTTGAGTCTCAGTGGCTTCTTCTGAAATAATTCAACAACGATATGGTTTACCTTTCCTTTCAGGATAGTGGACAGTAGTTTTGGATTTGCCTATTGCTTCAGTTTCCCTTCACTTCACCATTTCTTGCCATCCTAGCACTGCCAAAAAGAGGCTTTCTGCTTGCATCCTAGACCCTGAGGAGTTCATGCTTCCCCTTTCCTACATTTCCTCTCCCTTGAGATGTGACGATTCAGACTACACAGGCAGTTAGCTTAGGACACACCTATAGCTAGTCACAGTTACTTTTTAAGATAAACAAGCATCATGCAACTCAATTTTCTCCTCCTCCTTTCTCCAAAACTGTCACTCAAAATAACAGGGTTGTGATGAAGAGAATGCACGTATCATAACTTGGACTAATTATTTATGGAAGATGAGAGATGTTCCCAGTCAGTGTTTTTCCTTTATCCATCTTTTTAATTGTTTTTTCTTTTTACTTTTCTCCATTTATGGTATTTATTTCAAACATGATTTAGTTTGTCCGTTTGTAAGGGGGACTAAAGATAGACAGGAAGTAGCAACAGATAGCTTTGGAAGATGTAGCTGTAAAGGACAACACGTTAAGGTTGTATTTAAATTTTCTTTGGTCTATGTTTTTCAAAACATGGAGCACAGAGGTACCTTTTGGACGCAATGGATACATTTGTTACCTTGATTATGGTCCTATTACTGTGGGTGTGTATACGTACACACACATCAAATTGTGCACATTAAACGTGTAGTTTTTATGTATGCCAATTATGCTTCAATAAACGCTTTTAAACAGCGTGCTAAAAATTAGCACAGATTTTAAACTCTTTCATTCTTTTTTGGGACACACATTTATTAAAGTGACAGCACTAAAAATAGGAAGGAACTTATGGTCTCCAGTTCATTACAGCTATGAGGAAGACAGCACAAAGCAACCTCAATTCCATGCTATGATAGGGAGGTTTGGCACCATGGCAACGGGTACCAGGGTCTACATAGTCTGGGGGTGGGTCAGGACTGTAATTCACAAATCAGCGGCTGATTCAGGCAGCTATCAGTGACAGGCAGAACCACTGCCCCAGACTTCAGCTGGAGAGGGGGTGAAATCAATTTTCTTTTCTATCACCATTTTATTCACACATGAGTGTCCCTTCATTTCCATTCACTTATTCTTTTTCAAAGCTCTAAACATAATGACTAAACAAAGGGAACTCGAGAAGGACGGACAAAGCATTAGAGAAAGTCCCATTCTGCCAAATTTTCTGCATCAGTAAGATTGCAGCTGTGACAAGCATTAGGCTGCTTTCTGCATCATACATTTTCTAATGCACCATGGAAAGAAAATATTAATACATCAAGAGGAAAGAAACAAATAGACATAATTATTTTAAAACCTTGTGAGACAATTTTTAATAACATAGCAGCTTACTGAAGAAACAAAGAAAATTATATTGCTAATATACAGCAGAGTCACATTTTTGTTTCAATCTGTGATCACATGAAGCATTAGGTCCTAAATTAATCTCCTATTCTACACAAGATACCAAATGTAAGTCTGATTAATGGACATATAATGACTCTGACACCATTTTCTACCTCATGGTTATGCTTTTTATGTTCAACAATTTATAAATTGTAATTCTGTGAGCAGAATCTATTAATTACAAATAAGCAATTTTTCTATGTGGGATACATAGACACATACAACTAATGCGTGGATTTTAACCAGTGATGAACACATCAGATTCATAGGAGAATTACTTGGCACAGAATAGGTTCTGTTTAGTCACATACTAGCCAGAGATCCATAAATTAACACTGGGGTGGTGATTCACAGAGCTCCCTGGGTACCGATGACACCTGGGAAAGCAGCACGAAATAGCTACTTTTGTATTCTTCCCCACATTTGCTTTCAGCCTGTTTGGCCCTTAGTCACAGAGGGATTGATGTTTACTGCAAAGAGCCCAGAATCAGATGATCCATATTCTGGTCTCCAGGCTGCTGCAAGTTAACCGTTTGACCTAGAAAAAAGAAAGAAGTCCTAACCCTTCCTTTAGGGTGCACATCTGCAAAATGCAGAAACTTCATAAGCAGGAAAAGGAAAGGAAAGGATCACAAATGCATAAATGCAGTGGAAAAATTTCACTGACATGAAGATGAAACTTCCCTTTATCAAATATAAGTATGCATCATAGCAACAGTGCACACTAAACTGAAGATTCAAGGGGCACCAGAAATAGAATTCCCTTTAAGAACCTCAAAGAAGCCAACAAGGTTGCAAATGTATGTTTTGGGTGGCCAAGCACATATAGTATTCTATAAGTGATTCATGCATTGCAGAATTATCTATTTCATATGTGTACACAGTTTTTGCAAATTCAGAACTGTGCAAAGAAGGCGATGATCAGTAAGGCACTTGTTGATTACAGATTGAGTCACTTCTCCAAATTAAGAAAATCATTACGGAAAGCTGGTAAATGGGAGCTTCACACAGAGCTGAAGACACATACGGATGGATATGCATTGTTACTGAAACCTGTTTGCAGGCTGGAGTGAACTTCTCAGTGGTGAGCCAGGGTCATCTACAATGAATTCCAGGTGTAAATTCCACGTGAGAGGAGTAAGTGGAGATTGGCACAGTGTGGCATCACTGATTTGCACATTACGGGAAAATGGCTACAATTTTAATAAGGAAATGCCTCCACAATTAGCTTTAAATATGAGATGCGATCAAAAACATAGTGAATGTTTAATTTTGAAAATTTATCACAGTGAAAGACACGTTGCCATTAATCTCCCTCAGAAATCTTCCCCTCACTTCCAACATAGTCATCCCATCATGCTTGTCCACTTTTTGAAACACTTCTGGAAGTGCTCTTTCATGAGTGTCTTTTAGTTGTGCTTGTGTGGCTGCCGAAATGTCCTAAATCAATTCAAAATGTTTCTCTTTCATAGTCATCTTGACTATGAACCAGAAGAACCAGAAGTCTCATAGTGTCGGATCCAGTGAACAGTGGGAGTTGGGGACACACTGTGACATTTTCACAAGCTTGCCTTTCCACTGTGTGGCACTCGGCAGTACCATTCATTATACTTTTGATCACATCTCATAAAAACATTCAGCAATGCGTCTTTTGCTTTAATAAATTACAAAAATTTAAACACTAGCCATAGACTTTGATCACACCTCATACATTGTCTTTGGAAGATAGACATTTATTTAGCAGAATTTTCTTGTGTTTATTAGAAGAGAAGCATCGTGAATCATAAATGATGGGGCACAGTGCTTCTTCTTTATCTAGTTCTCAGGTGTGTTTCTCAAACCTGTAGAAGCCATGAGCATGGCTAAAATTACAATGATTAATAACATTAACAGTAACACATGTCTCCACACTCCGGATTATTTGGGGGTCATTTGGTGTGCTTAGACACATGAACTACCTCTTTGTAGATGTGAAATATTTTCATCAATCTCTACTTGTTTTATAGAAACATTGTGGTAGGACTTCACTCCATTCCTAATAAGATAGCATGAGCTTGGCTCTTCCTGTTGCTCCTCTCAAACAAAACTATAAACCTAGGAAGAATGCAGAGACACCCAAGGATCTCATAATGAGATAGGAAGAAGGTGGGGGGCACAATGCCACAATGTTTCACTGGAGGCACAGTGCAATAGCACAGGAGCTAATGTACTTCAATCCCAAGAAAGAAAGAAGGACTACCCACACCTGGCATTTCACGACAGTGTAGCCTAGCTAGGCTCATTCCTCTCTTGAGCTGATGGAGGACTTTCTGAGGTAAGGATCCCAGCACTACTGACAAGTGGGGTCGGTCAGTACCCCATTAATAATTAGAAATGAAAAGTGTTCCCTTCCCCACTTTTCCTGGGTGCCTGCCATGCTGAAAGCCAGCAAGGCCAGGGGAAGAACTGGCCAGAGGGGTCACTGACCATTGACCACAGTAGCCTTCGTTTAGGAAGCCTCTTTTATCCCCTGGGTTAAGATTGCTGAGTTGGCCTCCCCTTCCTGGAGGGCACCAGGGACAGCAGGTGGGACACTGGGAAGGACATAGCCAGGACAAATGACCCTGCCCACCATGCAGAAGGTGAGACGGAGGGTGGGTGGGATTCAGCAGAAGGGCACGGCCATGGTAAATGACCAACTGGAGAAGACTTAAACTTTTGCTGTAAGCCTAGAAGTTTGTCTTCCTGCCAAGGAGTGATAGAAATCCTGGGACAACCAGGGGATCCCAGAATGTCACTCTTCTATGGACAGACACTGGAGTCCTGCTGGGAAAATGCTTTTGCTCCCCAAAGCTACACTACTGGAGCACAGCAGAATCCCCTTGAGATCAGATGAGCCAGGAGAACTAAAAGAACACTGGAAATGTGCTTTGCAAAAGAAGAAGAAAAGGAAGAAGGAAACTGTAGGGAACAAAAATAGGACAACACCAGAATGCTAAATGTAGACAAGGAGACTTCCTACTAAAATAAAAGATTTAAACAGAATACTGACAAAATACCCAGTAGATGATGGAAAATAACCTGTTGCATCAAACACCAAGAGACCCAACTTGAATATGAAAAAATAATACACTAACTCCATTGCCAGGATGAATTAGACATCAGGATTATCTGAAAGGTTTTAAAATATCCACCATAAAAGAGCTTTGGCAATTAATTGCAGTCTCTTGAAGCAAATGGAAAAATAGAAAATGTCATCAAAGGAATACAAAAGTATGCTAAAACTCAAGAAACAATGCAACCAAAAATACAATAACAAAGAATTTTAAATAGTAGTGGAGTGGAGATGATAGAGGATAGAGTGAGCCAAAAGACAGATCACTAGAATTGCCCTTATCTGAATCTTTCACACAAAATGCACTGAAAAAACAATATTTTCAGAGACCAGTGAGACAATAACAAAATATGTGACACTTTATCACTTGCCTGGCTGACCGTGCAGAAGGCAGATGGCTGGAATTAGGTAGGAGAATGTGACCACAATGACACAATACATGGCTAACCTCAGCAGATCCTCTGGACCTCTTCTCCAGAGTAGTGTTTCTGTAGAGAAAGGAGTAGGGCTGAGTGTACACATATATTCAAAGCTAAATGAAAAGTATTGCTGATGGACCAACAGGTGATTTTTTGGTTTTGATTTTTTCCTCTTCTTAATTTTTCTATATAGAATATATTTTTCTCTCCATATTTTGGGAAATAATTAATCTCAGTGAGCACATTGTTTTTCAAAAATCTCAATGAGAATGAGAACTGATTATGTAACACATGATGAAATGAACAACTACTTTGAACAAAAAGAAACACTAAGGTACCCAGTGTTGTTTCCATAGCGTCATGATGTGAAATCCAGCAATACTATTATTCTTTGTTCAGAGTGATTTTAGCCTTTTTGTTTTGTTTAATTTCAGCATACATGAAGGTATGGACAGCTATTTTGAACAGAATGAGAGACACTATGACAGTCATTGTTGACTTCCTTATTGTCTGGTCTTGAAGACCTAAACTGCCTTCCTCATCCTGTTCAGATCAGTTTTATAGTATGTTGTTTTATATGAATTCCCTGTATGTAAGGATATGGACAACTATTTGGAAGACAACAAGAGACAATATGATAGATCATGAAGATCTCTGGTTGTCTTGCTTTGAAATTTATGTCTCTTACATTGCTTTCTTATGTTCTGTTTTGTTGTGTTTAATTTTACCCTCTTTAAAATAAAAAAATCATTTAAAAAATCTCATTGAGAACAATATCTATCAAAATTAAATGCTGTGGATAAGCTTCATTTAGAAGAATATGATTTTGGGTGTTTTCTTATTAAGCATGAAGCAGTGAGGCCAGTGAACTAGGCATTCTGCTAATAAGTTAGACAAGAACACAGCCCAGCAAGAAAAAAGACTAAAATAATATGAAAGAGAACAGAGAGAAATTGACTTAAAATGAGAAGTTCAAAACCTGGTTCTTGGAAAGTCTAATAAAGAAAAGAGATAAAATACACTATAAAGTTAATTAAGAGAAAATTTTTAAAAAGGTCAAAAGAGATTTTCTAAACTATGAGATAATTTCATATCTTGTTCCAAATTATACATCATGGAAATAAGTGTTTTCTCAGGAAACACAAATGTCCAAAGTCAAATATAAACTCATTTTTAAATATCCCAAGTACACTTTTATCAGAGAGTAAGTTGAAAGAGTTTTATTAAACAATGACTCTGTATGAAAGTATCAGATTCAGACAGGTTTATAGACAACATTTTTCAAACTGTCAAGGAACAGATAATTGTGTTATTTAAACTGCTTGAGAGTGTAGAGAAAGGCAAAGATTATTTTAAAAACATAAAACCTTAGCCAATCTCACTTATGAATGTAAGAGCAAAAATATTAAAGCAGACATTAACCAGCTAAATATTGAGTATATTAAAATAAAGACTTACCAAGATAAACTTAGGAAAATATTAAACTAGGATCTCAAGGAGAATTCAAGAGTAAGACTTAAATTGACATATATGATTATATTAATATAACAACAGATAAATTTGACATCATTTTGAAGGATGCAAAAACAGTATTTAATAACAGACAAACACTATTAAATGAGATTAAGGAAATAATTCAGGAAAGTATAGAAAGCAAGTTTATTGACAAAACAGGATGAAAACATCTACCTATAACTAATGACAATGCCAAACTTACAGATGAAATAAAAGCACAGTGTCATCAAATACAGAAGCAAAGTAAGAATAGCTACCAAGCAACTTGCACTAAGCAAGGAGTAGACAGAGACTTTGAAATAAGAGTTTTTCTAATGGGCAAAAACACAGGGACCTAAGGGCCATTTTTAGTCCATTTTTGTTAGAATCATTACAAGCACAACCCCCCCCCGAACAGATTGAAAATTTAGACCTCATTAAAGTAAAATTTCTGCTCAGTAAAAGACTTTCAAAAGAATAAAAAACAAACCAAAAACAGGAAGAAAGTATTTACAAAACACGTATCTGATATATGGCTTGTATCCAAAACATGATTTTAAAAGATTTTTAAAACTCTGCACCATCTACTCAATTTTCTATAACCACAAATTTCTCTAAAAATAAAGTTTATTAATTGAAGAAATAGTGCACTGCAAATGTGAGTAGTGGTGAGGCAAAAAAGAAAAAACAAAAAAGAGAGCCAAACCGGGTGTGGTAGTACACACCAGTAATTCCTGCACTCTGGAAGGCTGAGACAAGAGAACTGTACAGCCTGGGAGATTAGCAATTTAGTAATACCCTGTCATAAAATAAACTTTTTGCTGGGGATATAGCTCAGGGGCACAAGTGATAGCCAGGCAAGCGTAAGGTCCTGAGTTCAATTGCTGGTATAAAACAAAACAAAGTAATTCAAAATAAACTTTTAAAAAAAACCCTTGGCATGTAGCTCCGTGGTAAAGCGCCCATGGGTTCAATCCCAAGCACTTCAAAAGTAAGAATAAAAATAAATAAAAGACTGAGAATCATTAAAAGATTCATAAATATGTGTTGGATGCATTTTGCAAAGTAAAAATTCCCAAGCCAATGATTTCATTATATGTCAGCAATAATTAACTATAAAATATATTAGAAGATACAACATTGAGAATTGTCATCCATCCTTGTTTTCCTCTGTACCTCACAGAGTAAAGAACAGTCTTTAAGTAGAGAAATCCCTGGGACAGAGTTGTTAACTTCCAAAGAGTGGTGGTCATGTCCTGCTGGCAAGGGTCTGGCTATCTGCCTTTCCTTCCATGGACCTGACCACAGCACCTGATAAGACCTTGGCCCTAAATTAGCTCCTCTACCCCATAAATAATCTCAGACAAGAGAGCTGAAGCTCCTGAGATAAAGTGAGCTAATGGACAAAACTAAGGAGCCCATTGACAGGAATATTAGGCATTAGAAGATAATCGCCTACACAACACGATCTGAATAGACTAAAATTAGAAATGGAATCATTAGTAATTACAAAGAAGCATAATAAATACATTTAAAGAGCCCACTCATAATGTTGCTAGGAAAAATGAGAATAGGCATTTAAAATTACTATATAGAGATACTGGGTATTAAGATGAGCAGTATTGAATTAAATACAGAGTTCTAATAGATAGAGTAAAAAAAAAAAAGAAAGTAGTATATTGGAGATCTGAGTTAAGGAATTTCCCATAAAGCATGGAGAAGTAAGGATATGGAAAATAGCACAGAAGATAATTGACTTGAAAGTTAGAAGGACAAGTATCTATATCCAAATAACTGGAGTGCCAGAAGAGAAAAACTAGGAAAAAATAATGACCAGGAATGTTTGGTACTTAAGGAAAAGGATCTCATTTTATAAAGGTTCAGAAGGATTACAAAATACCAAAGGGAAACGTGATGGAGACAGGACTGTAAGTGTTAAGTTGCTGATCATGGTGCTCTCTGGCTGCATTGGAAAAACTCATATTCAAAGCCTCTGAAGACAAGACAAGACCACAGCTGAGGACACTTGGCTCCACTCCAATTCCAAAGCACTATCTCCCAACCTTAGAGTTAAGACAACTCTCTTAATTTGCAAGATTCACTATTTGGAATGTCTTTGTTCTAACTTCTCAAGGTCTTGCTCATTTTCATGCCGTCTACCTCAGCTGTTCCCTGCCTTTCCCCTGCATGTCCCAAAATTTGTTGAAAACTCAGTAAATACTGGCAGTCCAGAAAAGTCTTTGTCTTTGCTCCAAGAATGTTCTGACCCCTCTGGACCACCAAACCTCATATTAGTTGTCTTTTATTTAACCCTTGGCTGTACACTCATTTTAGGAGATCAGAAGCCTGATCATCTCTGATAAAAACCTACATCTAAAATATCATTGTGATATTTAAAAATATAAAAAGAAAATGTGAAGAGCATATAATCACAGAGTTTTTCTATAGAGTGACTTGCATGTTCTTATCTGAAACACCAGTCACCACAAGGGATTTGGAGCAATATTTTGAATGTCTAACTAAGAATTTTTTATCAGCCAAATGATTGTTCAGATGTGAGGAAATAACAGTCTTGGGCATCAAGACTTTAGAATTTTTAACACCTCATGATCTTCTTTGAAAACTCTGGAGAAAATACTTCACGAAAACGTAAGTAAATCCAGTATATATATTTTTGCATTTTTCAGCAATCAAATCATTACTGCCAGTGATTAGAAACAAAAATGTAATCTTATGTGAAACAAATCAGGTTCAAAACTTAAATATCTCATTGTTCCACGTGTATGAGAGACCCAAAGTATAAATAAGGAGGAAACTGTGGGGCAGATGTTAATATTTAGGAAGAACTCCTTCACACGGGAAGGGGAATGTTAGGGTTAGGGTTTAAATGTCCCCCTCAAAGCCTCATGCTATCGTGGGGGCGGGCCTTTCAAAGGCAGCTGAGTGTAGATTTGTGATTGGTTCATTGTCTAGTGCTGGAATTGGTAGTGTGACTGCTGCACCTGCCCAGGGGAGGCATGTTTTTCCTCTTGTTCCCTTTTGTCCTTTTCACATTCGTTGCTCACTGCCACCATGAGCACCATGGCCCCGCAGCCATGTCACCTTTCCTTGGAGCCAGCTGGATATGGACCGAAAGCTCCAAAAGCTAAAGTTAAATAAACTTTTCCATCCTTCATTTTGGGCATCAGGTATTTTGTCTCAGCAACAAAAGGAAGTAACCAAGACAGGGAACAAGAGATGACTGGAGGGAAGGGAGGGAAAAGAAATTAAAAGAAAAAAATAATTGAAATAAAACAATGGAAATAGATCTTTTGTAAATGAGGAGGGGAAGAAAAGCTGGAGAGAGGGAAAGGGAAGGGGATAAAAATGAATTAAGATGTATTATGTACGTGTTCACAACCCCCATGATTAATGTAATGATTATGTACCATGAAACTATACTAACAAAAAAGTGCAAAAAAGATACAACAATGAAAAGGAAAAGTGATACAATTTCCAAAGATAATAATAAAAAAAGAGAATATGTAAATAATGAGTATATTTGGTTATGAAGAAACAAAATAGATTATTTTTCTTAAGTCACTTTATACAAACTACCGCAATCAAATTTGATTGTTTAGAAAATATCTAAAGTTTATTTATAAAACTAGCATTTATTGGAAAGCCAGGACATTCTTGGAAAATAAAAATTATATATGTATATATATATATATATATAATACTATATATATAGTATATATATAGTATTTTCCTTTTGTGTGACATTATAATTATCAAAATAGTGTGGGAAAGGACAATTTAGTCCATAAATGGTATTGGAGCATCTAATTAACTATATATAAAACAACAGAGCTATATCCCCACAGAAAAATTGACTTGTCATACTGTGATAGACAAATGAATAAATATATTGTATTTTAAAAATTAAACACAAGTAGAAAGTAGAATAATGAGTACCAGAGATTGGAGCGAAGTGGTGAAAAGGAAAGAAAAATTTTTGGTCAGCAACTTCAGTCAAGAGGAATAAATGCTGGGCTTCTATTACCCATGACAGTAATTAATAATGTAATGTATAATGAATAATGTATTGTAGATTTAAAAATAATAAAGAGAGGATTTTAGGATAAGTATTTGAGGTTATAAACATGTAATTAGCTTGGTTTGCACATTTCCTAATATATGCATTTGTTAAGTATGCCATTGTAGTTTACAAGTTTATACAATTACTTGTTAGTTAAAAGTAAAATACAACTTTTAAAAAACTGAAACAACAGAACTTTTCACAGTCCATAACAAACAAACCAAGCAACAAAAGGAGCACTTCAACATAAAAATAGGCAAAGAGCACATGCCCTTTATTTTAAAATAAGCATGATAAATATAAAAACTCAATTTAAAAAGTTTAATCTTGTTGGCAGTCCAGGGGATGGCAATTAAAACAACTAAAAGTGATCTCTTTCCTGCCTTCAACATTGTCAGGAATCCAGACATCTATTGTTTCCCAGAGTTAGTGGGTCATTCTTCTACTTATTTCTATTTGGGTTTTTTCCAGTTTCTTTTTTTTATTAGTATATTTTTTCAATACTTAATAAATCCATTCAGCGTGAGGAGCTAGTGCATATACAAATGACATCTTAACTCTTCAACTTTTCTCTTCTCCTTCATCTTTCCCATCTCCAGATCCTCTTCCCATCTCCACAAAGTCTGCCTCCCTCTTTACTATCATCTATATTCTGTTCTTTAAATTATTTATACTTCTAGTTTCTCATATAAGAGAAAATGTGATACTTAATCATCTGTGCCTGATTGATTTCACTTAGTAGTAGTATCTCAAGATCCATCCATTTTCTGACAAATGACTCAAATTTTTCTTTTGTCATAACTGAGCAGTACACTAGTGTGTATCATACACATTTTCTTTATTCATTCACTTGTTGATGGACGTATAGGCAGCAATTGTAAGTCATACTGCTGTAAACATGGGCATGCACATGCCACTGTAATATGATGTCTTTACATCTTTCAGGAAGATACTCCAAAGTGGCACAATTGGCTTGAATAGAATTCCTATTTTTAGTCCTTGAAGATTCTCCATACTAATGTCCATGATAGTTGTACTGGTGTACCTTCCCACCAACAATGTAGAAAGTTCCCCTTCCCCCTACAACCTCACCAGCATTTGTTGTATTCTGAAATTTTCATGTTCTTTTTCGCTGTTGTTTGGATTTATATTTCTTTAAAGGTCAAAGATGCTTTACATTTTTTTCATGTATATATTGGTCATTTTTAATTCTTTTAATAAGTGTATATTTGTTTCAACTGCCCATTTTAATTGGGTCTTTTGTTTGCAAGACCTATTTTGGGGGAGTTCTTTATACTTTCTAAATATTAGTCCTTTATTCAAGGAATAGCTGGCAAAAAAATGTTCCCTAATCTATAAGCTGTCTCTTCACTCTGTTGATCATTTCCTTTGCCATGCAGAAGCTTTTTAATATGATATGATCCTATTGTTTGATTGTTTTGTTTTTGGTATTATTTCTTGTGCAATAGGGGTTCTGTTCAGAAAGTCCTTGCTTCTGCCTATGTCTTCAAGAGTTTTGCATATTTTACCTTCTAGCAGACTCAGTGTTTCTGTTTCTTTTTATCAAGTCTTTGATCCAATTTGATTTTTAGTGTAAGATGAGAGATAGGAATCCAGTGTTGTTCTTCTGCATGGAGATAACCACTTTTCCCAACATCATTTGTTAAAGAGGCTACTTTTTCTCCAGTGTATAAAAATCAGATGGCTGAAGATGCCTGGGGTTATTTCTGCATGCTCAGTCCTGTTCTATTTATCCAAACATTTGTTTTTTATGCTAATATCATGCTATTTTCATTACTATATTTTTGTAACATTAACTTTAAACCTGGGGCCACATACTCTATATCCAATAGAAATTCTTCCAAGAATATTAAGTGTTTTCAACCTCAGTGCTCAAATCACCATGGATACATAAATTCTGCCTATCATTTGTAATTTGTTCTCCATTTTCCTTGTGGGTTCTAGTTAGCAGTATTTATATGCTACTGTCTGGGAAATGTATAGTATGGGTTAATGACTGTTAATAGCCTTATTGAATTGGAAGTACTATAGGTCAAGGTATACTCTGGCTCCCAAAGACTTGTCTAATTTCAAGTTTTCCCTTTAAAATCTTCCCAGTCATCCAGTTCAGCAGTCTATAGCCATATTGCTCTTAACTCACTGACTTCACCAGGTATGAGGGGAAATTTTCTACTTTACACTTGGGTTCACAGTGAAGAGAATTCAGATTATGCAGCACCCTAATTTTTGTCTTAGTCTTATTTCCCAATGTCTTCTAAAAGACTTCGAGGTGTGGCATAATGTATGACCTAAGTATTTAAGTCAATCCTTCTTCGAGTTCTCAAAGGACAAGGTTGAATTTCAAGTCACCTCTAGTTTTCAGATTTATGGCTGCATTTGCAGTGGAAATACAGCAGAGCATTTCATTTGTTAATGAAATATTTTTAAAAGCGTTAACATTGTTAGAAGTTTGATTATAAAATTTTCTTGATGGGTGAAATTTTTCAATCTGGATTATGCTGTCAAGATGAGAAAGTTTACGGTGGAGAATTTCAGTAAAAACAAAAATTTTTTACTATACAGTTTCACTTATATTCATAATCCAAAGTTGAATACATTGAATACATAGAAGGGTACATACATAGAAGCTGAATATATCTGTTTATAAGATAGAATTGTAGTTACTATGAACTTTGAGTGGAAGCTAATGGAGGGCTGTAGATCAGAATGTAAAAAGTTATTATATGGAACAAATAGCTCTAGAAAACTAAAGAACAGCAAGAGAACTATAGATAACAAATCACATTGCATAGTGAAAACTTGTGGAGAATAAATATTACATGCTTTTATATCACATACACAAAAGTATCTGAACACATGTATAATGAAAGCATCATGTTTTATACATGAAATATATACAATTTTTAAAGCTAAATACAACTTTTATACCTCCACATGTAGGTCTGAATCTTTCTGCCTCAGTACCCTTTGCTCACACTCCACTGAGATGACTTCTGTACACTTCTTTCTTCTTTCCTCTGGTCAGCTTCTGTCTGTTAAAAACGAAATTGATTTCCACTTTACTAAAATAATTAAACTCATTGCATTGGTAACTTGTTAAGAAAAAGATAAAAATAATTTGTCACTGGTTGAGAGAACATGGATATGGTTTATAATGGATTCAAGTGTGGAGTCTGGTATTTGTCGTAAGTTCTTGCTTGGTTGTCTCAGCCTTGGTTTTCCTCTCTGTTAAGTGGAGGTGTTACATTGCTTTGAAGGATTGCTATACATTTTCATTAGATTCACATTCTTAGCGAGGGTCATCACCACACCAGCCTAGGCTGGGAGCTGTCTTCTGGCTCTTAGACCATCTCACACAGGGCTTCCCTCGAATCTACTGTTTCAATGGTTGTTTGTACAAGGGAAGTTTTAAAATAACAGAGTAAGACAAATTAAAGGCAAATAGATAAACCTGTATTTCAAACAATAATTATTCTTATTGGGATTTCTATTAAACTTTATTAAGAAATAGGTGCAAACTGCCATCTACAAATCTAGAACTCCCTTTATTTTCAAGAGCTTTTGTCCAATTATTGATAAAGCTTGGAATGGTTGCTAGGGGACTTCTGTTCTTGGGACCGGTAGCCAACACATGATGCTTTTCTTGAGTTTCCTCTACTGAGTAATTTATTCCATGTTTAGGACTGTGATCGCCAGGGCCAGAATGTGGAATACAACAGTGGTTTTCCAAAGCTTGGAGCCTCTGGGCACCAGAAGTCCATGTCCAGCATCTAGGGTTCTGTCCCCTTGCAGATTTTTGGTGGTGGCCAGGGTTGATTTCAGAGCATACAATGATGCTGTCCATTTTGAGAGTTCTTTCAAGAAGCCCTTGGAGTTGCCATAGAAACCAGAGGGTTCTGGAAACCTGAATCTAGACATAGTTAATTGGTTGAGTCTCGGTGAGCAATTTTTCTTGCTGGAGCAGGTATTTCGGTTTTCTGGGGGGCTTTCCAGTGACTTCCTCATTGGTCAGGTTTTCTGAGGAGGGTAATAGCACGAGTCAAGAGTCTGAACTGTAGACACAGAGCATTGGTCCCTTCCCATGTCCTACTGGTGATTTGTTGACAAGTATTTGGCAGCCGCAGAGTCCCATGGCTCCAGGTCGGCTTCTTGGCTGTTGCTATTTCAAGGTTTTCCACTGCATTTTCCCTGCTGTTGAATACATGGAGCAAAGGGGAAAGACACTGAGTGTATGGAGTGGGGGTGGGGGCTCACTAAATCTAGCTTCTGGGAAGGAAGAGTTTCATTGTGGGTACCTGATTCTAATATTTGTAAATCATTTTGGAGTCAAAGGACTGTAGTCAGGAAAGGAAACTTCAAGATCTCAGGCCAACTGCATTTCACGGATCAGAAACACCAGTGGGTACATTAAAAGATCACACAGCCAATTCATAGCAGTGTTGAGTTGGAAGCTGTGGACATCTGGCAACAGGGAAGTGTCTATTTTGCTCTCTCTGCTGGACAAGAAACTTAAAATACTATTCTCTCTACTACTGAAGGTCACCTTTACATTCTAAATATGTGTGTCTTTTTAAAAGCCATATAATAAATATGAAAACCAGCTACCCTTGTTTGTTTTTTCTTGAATTAAGGTAAGGCTGTGATTCAATGGGAAAGAGAAAAATAGAAAGCAAAGAAAGTACCTAACCACCTAACCGAAGGTGGTCTCTTACAGGAATTCTTTTGTGGGTGAATTCAGAAAGTCTTTGGGGGTATCAGTGGCAAGGGGACAGTCCCTTTGTTGAATTCTTTTTACTGTTTCTCTACAGTGAGTACCACAGGGTGCTCCGTAGGACAGTCAATGCCATCTTGCTTCTTTTCCAGTGGTACCACGATTCTTTGTTAAGCATAGAAGAATATCCAGCATGTGTGAGCACTGCAGTCCTAATGTTAGGAAGAGATGAACTCTGATTTGCAGGCCAATTTGATTTAAAATGTATACTTTCTATCTTAGAAACTTTTAAGGATGGTGTAGGCTTAGGACCAAAGCCTGGAGAATTTCTGTACAATTCCATGTGTTTCCTTATTCTTAGAGATACTGAGAAGGAGTTGAAAAATTGTTGCCAGACTTAGCAGATAAAAATAAGACGCTCCATTCGATTTAATTTTAGATAAACAACAAATAGCTTCTAGTATAAGTAAGGGCCATGCCACATTTGGTTATGAATGAAAAAATTATTTACTCTTGTTCTGAAATTGAAATGTAGTTGAAAGTCTAGAATTTTGTGGCTACCTGAGTGTGGGAAGAAGAGGAGCGGAGGATGGAGTACAGAGAAAGACAAGAATGAAGAAGAGAGCAGGAAGCAAAAAGGAGAGTAGATTTCTATGCTTGTGCTCCAGAGAGGGAAAAGGGGCATTACATTGCAAGATCCATTTCTTATACTGTGGCTTGTCTGCTTGAATGAGACCCAGAACGGAATTCTCTCTTTTTTCTTTTTCCCACCAAAGGGGTGTGCAGATGGCCCACTGTTTAAACTTTTTAAAAAACTGATCTTACTCAGCAAGTTTTTTCATTCTCTTCCCCCATTCACTCAAAGTAATTTTTGCATTAACAAGTGTAAGCAGTGCTGTGAGGAAAAAGTATTCAGAGATGTTGTTTGTTCCTCTTCAAAAACTCACCAATCCCAGGTTCCTTAAGAAAAATAGAGCCAATCAGAAGGCTGTGTGTGACACCCAGAGGCAGTGTCCCGCAGAAAACAAACTTGAAATTGACCTTGAAAGACTGCATCCAAATCATCACTTGTGGCAGTTGTGGTTCACCCTAGAGCGCTTTCTTCATCGGGTCTGCTCTAGTGCAGTGCGTCCCCTCTTGGAACACTGCCAGGGGCAGAACAGCTGAGGAAGCAGAGAGGATGCTGGGAGAACAGGTTCCCAAATGGTGGCAGGACCAGGTGAGCAGGAGTGAGGGCATGGCCAGCTTACCTAAAATGAAACTTGGGAGTAACTCTGAAGTTTGTGCATGTAATACTTCATTTAAAGAGCAAGTGAAAAAATACTAATTCATTTAGCATATCTGCCTAGTGGTTCAAATTTTTGCTTTTAGAAAAGAAACCTTCCATTTTAATATATAGCAAATGTTATATGTACATTAAAATTTAGTACTACCATAGATCAATCTTACATATCAGCATAACATAGTGAATATACTGGGTAATAAATTTATATATATTGTATATAGAGATAACTTGTATGGTGAAGTATTTACTATGTATTACATATATAATGTCATACACTATTTTATTACACAGCATACTATTTGATATGTAGCTAACAAATGAAGGATTGTTCCCGACATAATGTATATTGTGTATAACATTATTATATATGCTACATACTACACACATGTTTGTTGGTGAAATTGAGAGGGAAAGAGTTGACTTCTACAGTGTAGTTTCATCTCAAGTGGAAGTCATCAGCCCAGTCCTCTTAGACAAATCACATTTTTGGAGAGAATGTCTGGCAAGCATCAAACATGGAAGAAGGCAGAAGTCTCATGGAAAAGGATATAGGAATAATTTCTGGTTCTCACAGCTCTCTGCCTTTCCTTTTTAAAGAAGACCAGATCTCCACTATTACTCACAAAGGCATCCATTCCTAGTGATTTAATGAAATCAAGAACTTGACATCTTGTTCATATAAAGATCCAGAAATACCAACGAAGTCTCATATTCCCAGAGGCTAAAGAGATTGTTAAATGAATCTTACTCAAGAAATATGCAAGAACATAACAATTTTAGGTCAGAAACTGCATGCTAAAAGTGAAAGAATGCAAAGATCAATTCTCAATAATATCCCAAGAGGGGAAAAAAGATAATTATCAGATACTGCACACTCCCAGTTTTAAAAAAAACGAGGAATGAATCCAAGAAACAAGTTTATAGTTTAACTCTCTGAAATGCTTAGACTAGGAGAGAAGAAATTGAAGCTCTACTGAAAATGACCACAGTCAACAGAAAAAATCATGAAACGCTCATTTCTTTGGATAATCTAAGTGGCCCAGACATCACTATCCTCTGAGTACAAATGAGGATGCACCAGCACCAACATTCGAAGACACCAGCTCTGCGTCTTCACTTGGGAAGGCAGGTGCTTGCCCCTTGGAATCTCCCAGGAGCGCATCTCTAGGAATCCCAGATTACCCCAGGGGCTCAGTCAGTCTGTGCCATGTCTTTTGCATGCTAAAGTGCTCTGATCTGTACTTTCTACAGCCAGCGATGCCCAGGGGAAGCTGAGTGCTGCACCCTTTGGAATGCCCACTGGGAACGTCTGGTAACGATGTCCACGGGTACCGTCGCCCTCCACTCACAGTGGCTGACCTCCACGGGGCCTGAGTGCTACCAGAGCAGACATGAAAGGGAAGAGTTGGCAGGTGCAGGTAGCGCCTGTGGGCTTTGCAGCCTGGAGTGTTACCAACTCTGATGTGCTAACTGGCTTCCTGACCCCGTCAGCCTTTGCTCTCCATTTCCCAAATTAGGCAGGCTCCACATCTTATTCTCCATCACAGCCCTTGACTTCTCCCTTGCTATGTATCAGAAGTGTCATTGGCAACTACCATGGTTCCTCCTTTCCCTCGGTCTCACTTTCCATATTTTGGTTACCTACAGTCACCTACAATCCCCAAATATCAACCTTCCGCTTAACTCCTTCTGGAGAGAGACCACATGCACAGGACTTTTAATATGTTGTTCAAATTGTTCTATCTTACTATTATTTCTTATTGTTAATATCTTATGTATGACACAGAAAGAAACAGTCTCTATAGGATTTGTTACTATCTGCAGTTTCAGACACCCATGGGGGTATGACACTTATCACTGATATCAAGGGCAGGACAACTGTAAACTGTACCATTCCTGCCTTGATTGGCTCCCTTCCCTACCTCCTGTGTTTAGCAGAAATTAGTTAATATAAATGTTTATACAGCAGATGAAGGAAAAGTTTTTCCAATAGATAGGCCCCTGCTTTTGCCATTACCTGATATCTCATAACATCAACAGTAAAATAATTCTTCCTATGTGCCCACTTAGCTTCTAGTGCTTTGCATATTTATGCATTTATTCCTCATCAAGAAAGTTCATTTTCTGTGCATGGGGATGGCAGAGTTGTTAAACAGGAAGTTAAGGGACTGGCCAGGCATCATCAGCGTGGTAAACAGCAGCCCTGACCCTCTGAGTGGCGGAAGTCTGGTCTCAGGATTGGTGCTCCTAACTTCGCCTTAAGTCACTAGAAGCCCAAGGGAAAGAGCGAAGGATTCCAGTCCCTCTGCTTCAGGCACCTTCCCTGGAAAACAAACCATACAAACACAAATTCAAATAATAGCAGTAGGAATACTAGAGTTATCTCCATGAGGAAAGGACGTATTCTAAGCTTCTCAGTGGGGGCTTGAAATCTCAGATGGTACAGGACCCTGTAGATACTGTGATTTTTCTTATACATACAGATAATGATAATTTATAAATGAGGCACAGTAAGAGAATTACAATCTTTTTAAAAACTTGTATAAGTTTGTAGTACATGCAGTTTAAATTACTCTTTAATAACTAATAATAAATGGAATAATTATAACAATATATTATGAGAAATGCTATGAGAGGGTGTTATGTTCTTTCTTCTCACTCTCTTCTCAGTTTTACCAGGCACTCACACCTACCATGCCAATCTCTGGATGACAAAGTTAAAAACCATCTGCCACAGAATGAAAGTCTGGTAGCATCATTAATCATTTAACATAAATGAAGGAGGCCCCGTGGGAGCATCTGGTCAACCTCAATGTGCACAAAACAGGCAGAACAAAACCAGAAGCCACAGGAAACTGAGTGAGTTCCCAAGCACTCAGTTTGTTTTTGTATGGCTTGTTTTCCAGGGAAGGTGCCTGAAAAAAAGTATTTGGGCCCAATTCAAGGCCAACTTCTAGCTTTGGAGGCTACAATTCGGGAGTGTGGTTTCTGCCGCTCGCAGGTAAAAAATAAATAGCTACCAGATGCTCCAGAAGAAGTAGTAAAAAGAAATCCCCAAAAGGAATCAGTTTCTAGAACACCTCACTACACTTCACGGAGAGGGCGGCCTGGCTCGTGAGAGTGAATAGCTAAGGGATGAAATTTAGCATTACACCAAGCAGTGCAATTTATCATTTTTTTTCAGGAGGAATTTCTTAAGGGTGAAATTAAAGATCCTATCTTGGTCTGGCATTTGTTTGGTGGCATTTGTTTTGTGCATGGCTCGTATTTTAGGAAAGGCCATAGTTACATATAGGATGCATCCATTAGCGGAGAGGGGAGTTCCACAAGTGCCCAGTCCCAAGCAGAGGTCACAGAAAAGCCTGGGAAAGGCTGGCAAGAAGGAGAACAGAGGCCTGCAGTTCTCAAAGCCGCTTCTTGTTAAGATCATGTCAGAGAGCAAGGTCTTTGGAATCATAAAGCCTGTAAGGAGTGGATCTGTAATTTAGCAGCTGTGTGACTGTGGGTTGGCTATAGAACCATTTTAAAGCTTGACTTTTTTCATCTGTAGAATGTAAACTATAATGATGTCTCCTCTGTAGGTTTTTCTGTAGTAATTACCTGAGATCACGCCTGTCAGTAGATTCCTGGTACTAAACCCACATTAGCACTACCATGTGTTTGGGGATGGGGACAGTGGCAGCAGAGGAAGTGTGTTATGGCTTGTGTCTAGATGTCCTCCCAAAGCTTCACATGGTCTAGAGTGTGTGATTGCTTCACAGTGCAATGCTAGAATTAAGGATGCTGGGATTAAGGCTGGGTGATTCGTACGCCATTGCACTGATTGATTTGGCATAGTTCTAACTAGGATAAAGGAGTGAGTGCTACACTCACCCTAGGGTGGGTAGCCTGAATATAATATAAAGGACACAAAGAGGCTTGTCTCCTCTTTCTCTTACTGCTTTTGCTGTCTTCTGCTGCCATGAGTAGTTGCCCCTCTGCCATGCCACTTTGTCTTGGAGCCAGCAAATTATGAACTGAAACTTCCACAAACTGTGAATTAAATAATCCTTTCCTACATTAACTTTGGGTATTTTGTCTCAGCAATGAAAAAAGTAAAGGGAGTACTGCATTCCTTTTCCTCTTTTACTGCAGTTATGCTCATTTATATCTAAGTACGTAGATAGAAAGTAGAGGTGAAGCTTTCCACTTCCATGCCTTTGAAGGCATTTTTGTGCCAGTGAAGTTAAATAAAGCAAGTCGATGGCTTCTGAGAGTGTGAAAGTGAATTGGGTAAATCCTTGAAGCACTGGGAAGGCAGAGAACAATCCTCTGCAACCTTGGGACACCTTTACTTCACTCTATGTAGAAAAATAAATATTCTGGGGACCTTTAGACCTAAGGACATTCCTAAATGGTACTTGATACCAAAATTCTAACCCTTATATCTGTCTTTGGCAAGATTGATGGAAGTTACTTCCTATAAAGTTGATTTAAAAAGCTTAGTGCCATGAATGAATATCTGTAATCTCTTCCTAATAAGGTTAGTGTTGTATTTAAATCCTCACTGGATCCATTGATATTGTCTGCTTGTTTAGGTCAGACATTTTCATGCCTTCCATCTTGTAAGTAGTAATGATACATTGGCTTTTAGCTGAGATTGCCAAAGTGTGAGCTTGGCACTCCACTGGATTACGGGATTCATTATAACCAGAAGTTCACGCAAGGACTTAACCAAAGCAGTGTCCTCACTGCTGGGTTTGTGACTGGGGCAGTGTCACCCAAGGTCTCAGAGAGCAGTCTGGTTACAACATCTCTGCAGGGTTACGGGTGGCCTTGCACAACCTCTGACCAAGCACTGCTAGGAAGAGCGACAAAGGCCACCGAGAGTAGGTCTGTGCCTGAGAACAACTGTGACATCTACTTTATGACAGCATTCTCCCTGCAACTGCTTGAACCAAAACCAGAGTGACAAGAAGGGTGAGTCCAGAAAGAGGCCAGATTTTTTTTCCCAGTACTAGGGATTGAACTCATGGCCTTGTGCTTGCCAGGCAGGCGCTTATGCTGCTGAGCTAAATCCCCAGCCCAAAAGGCCAGATATGAGCAAAGAAGCTGGAACAGGGAAGAGGCTAAACATTTGGGAAATTCAATCTCATGCTTTCATGAGCAGGGAAGGAGCAAAGTTCTTAGTGTGCAAAGACTATTAACATTCTCTTTGTGTTTGACACCCTAACTCAATGTGACACAGGGCATTTGGCATGGACTGCACTGCCCATCACCATTGATTGGGGAGTTATGAGATGCTTCTGGCTAGGAAACTAACTGAAAGCCTATTTCTCTGCTGTCAGAAATCAAATCATCCCACCTTCTCAGTAAGGCTTGGGCCCAATCCAAGAAATTGTATGTAGAACACAGAGAGATGACTCACTTTTGAAAAAGGGAGGTATCTGTTCCAATAGAAGGCAGTGACAAGATACATTTCCAAAGGATTTGGAGTCAATTCTCAGAAGTGAGCGATGGCTTGGAGTTGCCTTATGGACCCTCTTCCACTTCAGTGTCCTCTGAGAGTTTGATCAGGATGTCTGCCCCAGTCACAAACCCAGGAGTGAGGACACTATGCTTTGGCTGTGTCCTTGCGTGACCTTTTGGTTATAATGAATCCCATAACCCAGTGGAGTGCCAGTGGAGTTAACTAAAGCAAGTTGATGGCTTCTGAGAGTATAAATTGAGTTGGGTGAATCCTTGAAGCACTGGGAAGGCAGAGAACAATCCTCTGCCCCCTTGGGACACCTTCAGGGGCCCAGCACCACATAAGCTATGAGCACAGCTCCTGGGAGTTCTGACCCAGAAAAAGCTCCAGTGATCAATAGATAATTAACTTGGTACACTTGCTAGAAGTCCATTGCTAAGTTCCATTTTTGCATATTTCTTATTTATCTCCCAGGTTTTCTTTTTTTTAATCCTAGTAGGCATAGCTTTAAAGATCACCAAAGGCTCCCTATCTTTTCTTTACTTCACAGCTGGACTTTTTGCTAAGCCACTAGGAAGTCCTCTGTGCTTTTCCAATGCCTGTGACTATACCACTTGTTACACTATGAGGTGTGGACTCTGCTAACCTCTACTACCCTATAGACTGAGAACCGGTGTTAGTTTTCATTGTGGTGAAGTAGATGAGAGTGACAACTTAAAGGAGGAAAGATTTATTTTGGAGCACAGTCTCAGAGGTTTCAGTCCATGCTTGGCTGGCTCCCAGATAGAAATGTCATGACAGAAAGGCATGGAAGTGGAAAGCTGCCCTCCTCCTGGCAGCCAAGAAACAGAGAAAGAGAGTGTGTGTTGGCTGGCTTCCTTCGCCTTCTGCCATTGTTCCACCCAGGCCCGCCCACCCTACTGATTGGTGCTATCCGTGTTCAGGGTGGGTTTCTACCCTTGGTTTGCTGTCCCACCTGCCAATCATCTTGAAAAACACCTGCAAAGACACACCCAGAAGTGAGTGTTACTAAATTTGTAGGTATTTCACAATCTAATCAAGTTGACAATCAAGATTAACTGTCCCACAACTCCTCAAGCCAAGGAGAGAAAAGGCTTTCTCTTGTTAGTCACCTCAGTGCTTAGGGAAGTGTCTGGTAAACACTTGTTACGTGAACTGCATGCTTTGAGTTAAGGTTTTGTGTGTCTGAAGCACTTAAACTGACATTTATCAATTTTGAACACTTCAGGAAAAAAGTACGTGCTTCTTGTCACTCATAAATCCAAACTAAACTGTGCAGTTCAAGAGAAATAAGCAACATTTTAAAGCTCACTCTTACTTCCTATTATGTACTTTTCTACTCTCTGCTAATTTTGCTGTCAGAGGTCCATGCAGAGAGCAAAACACTTTAATTATGTCTCCTTAGCAGAAATGTAAAGCACAAGCCCCATTTTAAGCACTCTCTTTTATTTAGGTGTTTTTTTCTGTTGCTTTGTGTTTTGAGTAGCTGCCACTTTCTCTCTAAAAGTTAAGTCTAGAGCACTTCGGGCTTATGATGCAAGGAAACAAAGTATCTGCCTTCAACACGCCACAGCAGTCTGTCGAGTTCCTGTCACTGAAGGGTGTGTTCCAGGAGCAAATGAGAGAGAGAAGAAAGGCATATAGAGCTGCTCTTCTCATTGAGCTTAAATTCTAGTGAAGGGGGAACTAGCAAAGAGAAAAGCAACACGAAAATGCCAAGAGGGGCGAAGGTTCTGAAGAGAAGGAAATGGGAGCGTGGTCAGCAGGTTGCCGTGGGCCACTCTGCACAGACAGCCAGGAAAGTACCTTCCAGAAAGGTGACGTTCTGGGTTTCTCTTGATTCTATATGAATTTTAGGATTGTTTTCTATGATACATAAAGTGAATCAGAGACACAAACTTAAATATCACAGTTTCTTTATATGAGAAACACAAACTACAAATAAATTAAAGAGCAAGATAAAATGTAATGGGAAGCAGAGAGATAGATTTTTTTTGCTAAAGAGAAGGGGACAAAAAATAGAGGAAAGGGACTGAAAAACTAATTGAGATGTGTTAGGTTCATATACCAGCCTCCCATGATACATGTAAACTCTATGTAAAGTGGCAACATTGAACCTGATGCACTGGATGAACCAGAGGAGTTAGGCGGACCAGGCAGAGGGCTGTTGTCTGACATGAGGCCAATCTGGAAGCAATCTTCTGTCCAAGCAACAGAAGAGCGTGTCTGTCTTCCTCCTCTGCAGGTAGTGCACCAGCTGCCTGCTGCCCGTGGTAACCCCCGGGGAGCAGACCCAGGTCTGCACAGCCATATCTTCCTCTCCCCAAGCATGCGGGAAATCTTGGCCCCACTACATATCCTGCGACAAGGAAGATGGATTCCTCAGCATGGGTGTTTTGCTCAGCACTGGGCAAAACCCAAACTGATCATTTCCCCAAGGTCATCCATAGCTTTTATAATCTTTTCTGCTCCTGGTACATAGACACTGGAGTTACTATTTGATTTCTTCCCTATCTGTGTTCTTACACACACACACACACACATACACACACACACCATGGGCTTAGGAGGAGTTGATTTCTTAGAGGATTTTAAAAAAGTATTTATGGGTCATGTCTTATATAATGAAGAGGAAAGGAGGTCCTGGAGTCCCCTGCCCTTTCCTTCCTCTCATACATGTGCACACATACGTGCATAACATATTTTGTTATGTTAAACCCTTCGCAGCCAATAGGCCAACCAGGAGATTTTCTTGGAAGTTAGTTTCCTTGGGAAGCAGCAGCAGGTCTGTGGGCCCAAAAGCAAGCAGAGTTCTGTCTCCCTGCATCATGGGGGATTTGTTCTTTCTGAATCTGCAGCTGTTCTAGCCGACCCTCACCTTTACCCCAGAGCCCAGGGCATGCCATGTCCTCTCCAGGGAACCTTGGGGCCATCAGAATTTAGCAGCACTAAGAGGTCAGTGTTTGATTTCTCAATCTTAAGTGTTTCTGATGGAAGCTGTGGAGATATTTATGCAATGTCATTAAAGAGTCCATCAACACAGAGCATGCAAAGGACTGTGAGTGCTTTCCCATGTTCTTCAATCTGGAGATTAAACCTCCCTGAGAAAGCTGGCTTGCTGCTCTTGGACACCTCTCTGTGGTCACCTGCGAAAACACACCCAGGAGTTTGGGTCTTTGAAGGAACCATTAAAACATGGACGACATTATGCTAAGTGAAATACACTAGTCACAGAAGAACAATACTCTATGATCCTACGTATATGCAGAGTTCAAAATAGGCTCACGGAGGCAGAGACTAGAGCCATGATTGCTGGGGGAAAGGAAGAAGAGAGGTTATTTTCTGTGGGTTATTTTCTGTGGGAGTTATGCAAGGTAGAAAAGTTCTAGTGATGTCCTGTGCAAAAGCGAGCTAAGAGTTAACAATACAGTACAGCGCTCTTCAAGATTTGCTAACAAACACACCATATCTCCACAAACAGAATTAAGGTAGATGGAGGTCTAGATTATATCTTTTGCTTTTATTGACCATGCAGATAGTACCACAGCTGTATGCAAGTCAAATTACATTAAACATGTGCACCTTTGTTGTATGTCTCTTGTATCTAAATAAAATCATTAAAATCCTATTGCACGGAAAAGGTCAGCTCAAATATTAACATGAGAGTATGCTGTTAAACAACTGAACAGAGCACTATTTCCCTGGTTTTCTTCCTGTGCATCTTTTCTTCTTCCTGTTACATTAAGAATATAAATAATAGAAATATTATTAACTATTCTATTAAGTTGCTAAATATCCTATCAAAATTAAATATGATATTAAATTTTAGTAGCCATCCTCTGAGAGAGTTCAGAGGAATCAGTGGAAATAGGTTTTGGAATCCCTAGAAGGCAGAGGTAAAGTACTACTCTGTCATTCAGCAGCTTTTGGAATGGACCAATCTGCCTACACCTCAATGGCACAGTCGGTCAAGGGAGACCAAGAGTCTCTGTGAGTGTGGAGGTTGTGCAGGTGAAGTTAGGGGCTGCAGGTGAAGAACTCTTCACCTTCAGGTGAGAGGTGAAAATATTACTTTTAAATAAAAGGCAAGATAGTGTGTTCATTTTCAAGATAGTTTTGATTTAAACTGGAAGAATCCCAACTCCATTTGTGCACGAGGGTGTCAGAGGAATTACTAGACATTGCTGAGTTTTGCTTGGTAGCGGATTTCTTGGTAAGGTCATTCTTACTTACAGTGCACACTGTAATACCTGGGACATTCTTTCATGCAATGAAGGAAAATGACCCAAAATCAAGCAGTATAGTATCTCTCAAGATTCAGAGGTGGAATTGAAAATTATTTGCTAGTAAAATGGAACAAAGGACTTATATTTTCAAATAATTTGAATCCATTAAAGTAAGCCTCCAAAATAAGACTCTCCTGAACGAACCAGGAAATATGCTCAACCTAGCTATGAATCATAGATTGAGCTTCAGGGAAAGATCAATAACAAATTGACAGTAGTTGGTTGCCTCCAAAGATAGAAAACCAGTGAGCAGCCATTGAGATTCTTGATTCCCTCAGGTAACTAATATGGCAGGGAGAAACAGCCAGATATACCCCATGAGCCTGCAGGCCACCATTGGAGATGCTTGTTTTCCATGGGCAGATAGCGCAGGCTGGGAGAATCAAATAAACTCCTCCCTGTGCACCTGCCACCATCGGAGGAGTCCCAGTGTAGCCATGCAGCCTGAGAGAAGTAGCCCCACTACCACACATCCATGGCCATTGGGGAAGGCTCAATATAGCTACATAGGTCTGGGGAAGCACACTCCACTGCCTCCTTGGGAACCTAGGTTCAAAGAAATCCAGGTGCCTGGCCAACTCCCCTATATTGTGGAGGGGCAGCCAATGCAGCAAGCACCTGGGAACCCACAACCAGCTCATCCAGAGGAACCCAGGAAAATGTCAAGATGAAGGAGCAAAAGGCAATCTCAAAACTCCAGTCACACAGAACAAGTCTGGGAGATATAAACATGGGAGAAAACGGCAGTCACATGCCTGAAATCTCTGAAAGACTAGCAACTGAAGTAAAGAAACAACTTCATGAGGCTGTAAAAGTAATCAGATCAAAAGTAATATTCAGGTAAAAGAAGAAATCACAAACATAATGAAAGAATTGCTGAGCATATCTAAAGAAGAGGAGCAAAGGAAAATGATGGAAACCTTGAATGAACAATACAGGAAGGAATTACAATGCATGAAACAGATTTAAAGATATGACTAGGAAATTTAAAACACCATCAAAAGCTGGAAAAATAGCTTGAAAGAGACTGAAGATTGACTTTCAGACCTTGATGACAGGACTAAAGCTAGCAATCATGAAAGGAAAGATCTCTTAAAAATAACAAGGAATTGGCCAAGGATTTAGCTCATTGGCTCAAGCACCTGCCTGGCAAGTGTGATGTCATGAGTTCAATCTCTGGTGCAATAAGTAAATAAACAAACAAATATCAAGAAATCAGGAAATAATTGTCAGGAAACAATTGAATGGCTGCAAGACAATGCAAAGAAAAATAACTTAAGCATGATATGTGTCAGCAAAAAAAGCAGGGGTCAACATAATGAAATAAAAAGATTATTTACAGAAGTAACAGCAGAAAACTTCCCAAACATGGGGAAAGGACCTGGTGTACAGATAAGCAAGGCATACAGCATGCCAACTAGCCATAATCAAAATAAATCTACATCCAGACATATAATAATCAAGATACCAGAAATTCAGAACAAGAACAGAATACTAAAAGTTGTTAGAGAATAGAAACAGATCACCCATAAAGGAAAACCATCAGAATTATGGCAGACTTCGCAACACAAACCATCAAGTCAAGAAGAGCTTGAAGTGAAGTGTTTCAAATCCTGAAACAAAACAACTTCCAACTCAGATTGATATACCCTGCAAAACTATCTTTCAAAATTGAAGGAAAAATAAGAAACTTCTATGATAAAGCACAATAGAAGGAATTCATGACAACCAAACCAACTCTGAATAATATTCTAGAGAGAGATAAAGGGTGTTGAATAATATTCTAGAGAGAGATAAAGGGTGTTGAATAATATTCTAGAGAGAGATAAAGATGACCACAGTTCCAGCAACAGTAGAGGAGGAGGATCACCAAACAGGGCAGGCAGTTGAACAGAGGGGAATACTGGGGGCCAACCGCAGGAGGGCAGCATGGCATACATGAGCCAATGCATGCTGATTGTAACCATTAATGTAGATGGCCTCAATTCACCAATAAAAAGAAACACAATGAGAGTGGATCAAGAAACAAGATCCATCAATATGCTGCATACATGAAACACATTTAACTGGAAAGAAAATTCATAACCGAAAGTCAAAGGAGAGACAAAAATTGTTTCATGCAACAGGAAGCCAGAAAAATCATGGTTAGCTTGCCCATCCACTACAGAATAGATAAGAAAGATATGGTATTTTTATAAAACAGAAAGCTATAGAGAAAGATAATCTCAAGGTTCTTGTAAATAAACAGATGCAACCTGAGATCATGCTCATGGGTGAAATTATTCACTCATGTGGGTGAACACTGTGCTATCTCACTAACATAAAAAACTGAAGAAGAAGTGGGATCAAAAATGTACAGTAGATACTGTGAAAATGATAGAGGAGGAAATATCTAAAAAGGAAAGAGTAACCATTGTTAATTTGATATTATCTTGTTTTGAATTCCTGCATTGTTTTGATAGTCTTGTTAGGTTTGGTTTTATTCTGTCTTGTTTTGTTTGATTTTACTATGTCTGATGGTATGGGCAGCTATTTTGAAGATAACAAGATATATTATGGTAGCCATTGTTGATTTTGTATTATTGATTTTGAAGTTCTTTCATTATTTTGTCTTAATTGGTTTTACTATGTTTTGTTGATTGTATTATGTCTGATGGTATGGAGAGCTATTTTGAAGAGAACAAGAGACATTATGGTAGCCATTCTTGATTTTCTATTGTATTATTTTGAAGTCCTGTATCACTTTCATTGTTTTGTTCTGAATAGCATTATCCTGTTTTATTTTGTCTGTTTATTTGTCTGTTATTTTGTTATTTTGTTATTCTGTTATTTTGTCTGTTTATTTATTCTCTTTTTTATTTGTTACTTTTTTATTTTAAAGAGAATAAAAGAAAATAAAACAAAATAAAGCAGGTCAGAACAAAACAATGCAAGCAACACAGGATTTCAAAACAAGACAACAGGTAATCAACAGTGGCTACTGCAATGTCTCCCATTCGCCTCAAAATAGTTGCCCATATTTTCACACACAGTGAATTTAAACAAAACAAAATAGTATAAAACTGATTAAAACAAAAGAATGAAAGCATTACTGGCCTTCAAAATCAGACAATAGGAAAATCAACAATGGCTACCATAATGTTTCTTGTTCTCTTCAAAATAGCTATCCATACCTTCACACATATTGAAATCAAATAATAGAAAACAGATTAAAACCAATCAAAATAAAGAATAAAAGCATTATTGGACTTCAAAACAAGACAACATAAAATCAACAATGGCTACCATAATGTCTTGTTTTCTTCTAAATAACTGTTCATACCATCATGTGTAATAAAATCAATTCTTGTAAATTCTTTAGGATAAGTTCTAGGCAGGTATAAGAATATACATGTACATCTATCCTTTCTGTATTAGAGGGAGAAACAAATCAAAACAAAATACAAGAAAAAAACACCAAAGAGGCAAGTAAATAACAATACCAAAGAGCCTAAAACAATAGCAATATAGTCTTTCAAAACAAGGTGGTAGGAACATAGCTAAGGTTGTTATTTTGCATAGTTGCCTTCAAAAGAGTTACTCAGATTACCAGATATAAACATGAAAAATTGATTTAATCCTATGAATGTTACCTGTTTTGTTCCAAGAACTAATAGGATTAGTAGTACAATCATCTTAGCTATCTTAAGTGCATATATAAAAATTTGTGTCTTTTTTCTTTTCTCTTCCTTCTTTTCTCCTTTTCCCTATCTGAGTTATTCTTTCCCCTTTGAGCAGTTTTTTACCCTTTCACAATATTTATTGAATATTTTGTATCTTATTTACTCTTTCAGTTTCTTACACGAGGGAAACAGTATGATATTTACACATGTGAATTTGATTTTTTTCACGTATGAGTATAGTCTCAAGTCACATATATTTACCTATAAAAGCCTCAATGTGATCCTTCTTTATAGCTGAGTAGTACTACATTATATAAAAATACCACATCTTTTTTTATCCATTCCTCAGTAAATGGGTATTTGGGTTGTTTCCAAGATTTGGCTATTACAAATTGTACTGCTATAAACATGGGTGCACATATATCACTGTAACACGATGTTTTCAATTCTGGGATTATGCCCAGAAGTGAAATAGCTGGTTCAATTGGGACCTCCAATCCCAGCTTTTTGAGGAAACTCCACACTGATTTCCACAGTAGTTGAACCAGTCTACACTCCCACCAACAGTGCAGAAGAGTTCCTTTTTCCTCATAGACTCTCCAGCATTTTTTTATTGGTGGTTTCCTTGATCCTGGCCATTCTTTCATCTCAGAATTTCAATGTTGTTTTAATTTGCATTTCTCTAATGACCAATGATGACGAACATTTTTCCATGTATTTATTTGCCATTCATATTTCTTCATCTGAGAATTGTGTATTCATCTCAGATGCCCATTTTTGGATTTCTTCTTTGAATTTCTGAGGTCTGATTTTTAAAAATTCTTTATATGCTCTAGATAGAAGTCCTTGGTTTGAAGGACAGTTGATTAAGATTTTTTTCCAGTTCATGGATTTTCTTTTCACTCTGTTGGAGATTTCTTTTGACATGCAAACCTTTTTAATAAGATGAGATCCTAGTTGTTGATTCTGGGAAGTATTTCCTGTGCAGTTTGATTTTTGCTCATGAATTCTCTGCCTACCCCTATGTCTTCAAGATTTCTACCTATTTTGACTTCCAGTGGATTTAGTGTTTTTATTTTATATTTAGATCTTTAGCACATTTTGATTTTAGTTTAATGCATGGTGATAGGCATGGGTCTAGCTTTTCAGCATATGGAGAGCCAGTTTTTTCAGCACCACTTATTAAAGAGGCTGTCTTTCTTCCAGTGAACATGTTTGGCCCCTTTGTCAAAGATAAGGTGGATGAGTGCGTTTGTAATTGTGGTCATATCTTCTAATCTATTCCACTGATTTTCAGGTCTGTTTTTATTCTCGCACCATGCTGATTTTATCATAGTATCTTTGTAGTACAGCTTCAAGTTGGGGATTGTGATGCCTCCTGTCTTGCCTTTATTGCTCAGAATTGCCTTTGCTATTCTAGGTCTCTTCTGGTTCCAAATGAATTTTAGATATGATTTCTCTAGATCTGTGAGGTATGTTAATGGTATTTTGATTAGAATTGCATTAAACCTGTATATCGATTGTAGGAGAATGGCCATTTTCACAATATTTGTTCTTCCTATCCACAACCAAGGAATGCCTTTCCATTTTCTGAGATCCTCTTCAATTTCTTTTTTCAGAGTGTTGTAATTTTCACTGAATAGATCTTTTACTTCCTTTGTTAGATTGATTCCTAAGTATTTAATTTTTTTGGATGCTATTGTGAAGGGTGTGGCTTCTCTTATTTCTCTCTCAGTGTGTTTGTTGTTTGTGTACAGGAATGCTATTGAATTTTGAGTGTTTACTTTAGCTACATTACTTAATTTGGTTATTATGTCTGTAAATCTTTCAGTGAAGTTTTGGGGGTCTTCTATGTAGAGTATCATGTCATCTGCAAATAATGATAATGTAACTTCTTCTTTTCCTAGCCTTGTTCCTTTTATTTCTCTCTTTTCTAATTGTTCTGGCTAGTATTTCCAGCACTATATTGAATAAGAGTGGTGATAATGGACATCCTTGTCTTGTTCCTGATTTTAGAGTGAAAGACTAGATTTTCCACTTAATATGATTCTGGCTGTTTGTTCATCATAGATGACTTCTATCAGACTGACATAAAGACTATCTATTCTGATTTTCCATAGGTATCTTATCATGAACTAGTGTTGGACTTTATCAAATGCTTTTTATGCATCTATTGAAATGATCATGTGATTCTTATCTTTGGCTCTATTTATATTATGTATTATTTTTTTTATTTGCATATGTTGAATCATCCCTGCATTCCCAGGAGGAATACCACTTAGTTGTGGTGTATAATCTTCTTGATGATTTGCTACATTATGTTTGCCAGTATTTTACTGAGGATTTTTGCATCTGTGTTCATTAGGGATATTGGCCTGTAGTTCTTTTTTGGTTGGCTATCTCTCTGGCTTTGGCATTAGAGTAATAGTTGCTTCCAAGAATGAGTTAGGAAGAGTTGCTTCCCTTTCAATTTCACTGAAGAGTTTGAGGAGTGTTGGAATTAAGTCTTCCTTGAATTTTGTGTAGAATTCCACAGTGAATCTATTAGGACCTGGGTTTTTCTTTGTTGGTAAGGTTCTAATTACATTTTCAATTTCATTAACTGAAATTGGGTTGTTCAGCAATTTTACATCTTCTTGATCCAGCTTTAGTAATTCATACGTGTTTAGGAATCTGTCCATTTCTTCTGTGTTATGAAACCAATGAAAGTAAAGGTTTTCAAAGTAGGTATTGATGATCGTCTGTATTTCCACAGGGTCTGTAGTGATTTTGACCTTTTCATTCCTTATTGCATGAACTTGAGTTTTTTCTTTCCTTTATAAATTAAGATTGGCTAGGTGCCTATCAATGTTATTTATTCTTTCAAGGAATGAACTCTTTGATTTGCTAATTCTTTGTATTGTTTTATTAGTCTTATTGTGTTGATTTATGCTCTGATCTTTATAATTTCCTTCCTTCTTCAGACTTTGGTCTTGGCTTGCTCTTCTTTTTCTAGATGTTTGAGGTATAGAATCAGGTTGTTTATTTGAGTTCGTTCTGTTTTCCTGATGTGAGAATTCACTGCAATAAATTTCCCTCTGAGGACTGCTTTCATTGCATTCCATAGGTTTCAGTTAAGTTGTATTTGTATTTTTGTTTGCTTGTAGATATTGTTTAATTTCTTCTTTTATTTCCTCTGTGACCCATTGATTGTTCAGGAGTGTATTATTTAATTTCCATGTGTTTATGGAGTTTTTTCCATTTTTTATCAATTTTTAGTCTCAAGGCATTATGATCAAATAATATGCATGGGATAATTTTGATTCTTTTGCATTTACTTAAGCATGCTCTATGGGCTAGTATATCGTGTATTTTAGAAAATGTCCCATGTGAAGCTGAGAAGAATGTATTTTATAATGTTGTTGGGTGGAACATTGTCCATGTCTACTAAGTCCATTTGTTCACAAGTTTATTCAGTTCTGCTATTTCTTTGCAATTTTCAGTCTAGATGACCTGTCTTTTTGTGTCAGTGGAGTGTTAAGGTCTCCTGTTATAATTGTGTTATTGCTTATTTGATTTTTCACTTCTATTAATATTTGTTTTATATAGCTGGGTGCTCCTATATTTGGCACATATGTATTTATGATTGTTATCTCTTCCTCTTGAAGTTTTCAACTAATTAGTATGTAGTGACCTTTTTTATCTCTTCTGATCATTCTTGGTTTCACATTCACATTGTCTGCAAGCAGAATAGCTACCCCTGCTTTTTCAGGGTTATTATTGCATAAAGTATTGTTTTCCATCCTTTGACTTTTGGTCTATGAATTTCCTTTTGGGTTAGATTGGCTTCTTCTAGACAGCATGTGGTTGGATGTTGTTTCTTGAACCATTCTGCCAGTCTGTTTCTTTTAATTGGTAAATTGAGGCCATTTACATTAATGGTTATAACTGATGCATATTGGATTGTTTTTGTCATGTTATCTTTTTGTTGTTGGTTCTTTCCCTTTCCCTTTTGTTTAATTGCTTGCTTTGCCTAGTGGTTTTATTCTGTTAGTGTTCTTGTCATAGTTATTCTTATGTCTATCTAGAATATCTGTCATAGTTATTCTTATGTCTATCTAGAATATCTGTCAGTATTCTTTGCAGAGTTGGTTTGGTAGTCATGAATTTCTTCAACTGTTCTTTGTCATGGAATTATCTTATTTCTCCATCAGTTTTGAAGGATTGTTTTTCGGAGTACATCAATCTGGGTTGGAAGTCCTTTTCCTTTAGGATTTGAAATACTTCACTCTATAGTCCTTTTCCTCCTCCTCCTCTTCCCCCTCCCTCCCCTTTCCTCCTCCTCCTCTTCTTCTTCTTCTTTGTCTTCATCTTTGTCTTTGTCTTCTTTTTCTTCTTCTTCTCCTGTACCAGGGATCAAACTCATGACCTCACACTTGCCAGGCAGGCACTTATGCCACTGAGCTAAATCCCTGGCCCCGCTATGCTCTTCTTGACTTCATTGTATTGAGAAGTCTTCTGTGATTCTGATGGGCTTTCCTTTATATGTAATCTGTCTCTTTTCTCTAACAGCTTTTAATATCCCATTCTTATGTTGAATTTCTGGGATGTTGATTATTACATGTCTGATTGTAGATTTATTTTGGTTATGGCTAAGTGGAGTTTGATATACTTCACTTATCTGTATGTCAGTTTCCTTCCTCATGCTTAGAAAATTTTTGACTATTTCTTCTGTAAATGGTCTTTTGATATCGTTTGTGTTGTCACTTTCTTTTTGTTTATACCTATAAATCTTATATTGGTTTTTTTTGCATCATCTTGCAACTGTTGAATTGTTATTTCCTGATTCCTTGTTATTTTTAAAAGCTCTTTTCTTTCTTGTTCACTAACTGCAATTTTGTCTTTGAGGTCTGAAAGTCTATCTTCACTTTCATTCAGGAGTTTTGACAGCTTTTAATGGAATTTTTGATTTCCTGGATATCTCTTTGAATCTCTTTCATGCATTCTATTTCTTTCTTATATTGTTCATTCAAGGTTTCCATCTTTTTGCAGCACTCTTCAATTTTTTAAAACTATGTCTTCTTTAGATGTGTTCAGCATTTCTTTCATTACATTTATCATTTCTTCTTTTACCTGGGAGATTATTTCTGATCTGAGTTCCTTTTCAGCTTCATGGAGTTGTTCCTTTATTTCAGTTGCTATCATTTAGAAGTTTTAGGTATATGGTTTTCTTCCATGTCCATGTCTCCTAGGCTTGTTTGGAATGGACTGGAGGTTTGAGATTTCATTTTGCTCTTTCATCTTGTCATTTTCCTATAATCCCCTGTGGAAGATGAATGCAAGGTCTCAGTTGCTTCCTGGGTTGAGGATATATGTCTGTACTGCAGAGAGTTTCCCCAGTTGAGTGGGGGTTATTAGGCAGGCCTTATCAGGTTCCTAGTGGGAGGCTTCTCAAATGGGGGGAGTGTGTTGGGTGGACCTTCAGCACATCCCATGTGGTGCTCCAAAGCTCCCTGGTTGCCTGAGGTTGCTGGGTGGGACTCTACCAGGTTCTGAGTGGCATACCAAAGCTGAGAAGCTGGATGGAGTACACTGTGCAGGCCTTCAGCCCATGCCACACAGGCTCCCCACCAAAGCTCCCCAGCTGCTTGGGGTCACCAGGTGGGACCTAACAGGTTCTAAGTGAGGTGCAGAGATTGCATGGCTAGGTAGAGTTTTCTGTGCATGCCTTCCGTGCATGTCGCTCAATGCAGGAGGTTCCTTTATTACTCAGGATCACTGGATGGGGCTCAACCAGGACCCAGAGTGACCTACCGATGCTCTCTGCTGTTTGAGGATGCTGGGCAGGGACCTACCAGGTTCCAAGCAAGGTGTCCAGGTTGCAAGGCTAGGTGGAGTTTGCTGTTCAGGCCTTCTGCTCAGGTCATTCATCACCAGGGGTTCCCCTGCCACTCTAGTTTTATTCTTTAAAATAAAAAAAGATGCTAATCAGAGTTTAGACAAATTAAAAAAAAAAACCCAACCAATGAGCAGTTCTCTCACTCATGGAATCCTTTGAAATTTTGTACTAACTTAATTTACTATCCTGACAGTCTCAAAATAATAGTGGTAGGAGTTTGAAAATGAATGGGAAAGTGACAACTATAAAAATTTTATTAGCATATCCTGCAAGTTTAATCAGCCCATCTGTTCTCTGCTTCTCACCAAGTGTTTCCCCAAACACTTGGTATTACAGGCAAAAAAATGAGGAAGAGTAGAGCTTTATGACGTCACTAACCTCTATTTTATTCCATATTGGTGGTAACTCTTTCCTTTTAAAATTATTCTGTGTTGTCACCTTTCCTAAGCTCTTAATTCCTCTGGGCTTTTTCTATTAAAAATTTGAGCACAAAGTAAAACAACTTGCAATATTTATGCTGACTAAAATAGAGAATTAGAAAGCAGATTAAAAATAAGTAGCTGTGGATATAGGAGAGAAGAATTAATTCAAATTACATACCATGAACTAGCTGAGATATAGTGTTCTAATAGAATACCTTATTATAAGGAGTATTATAAGACTCATAGGAGATACAGGATTGGAAAGATTCTTCAAGATATATTGAGTTTTTAAAAAAAGATATATTGAGTTCATGGTAACCTGCTAACATGTGGTACTGTACATGTATTCTGAGATAAAATTATTAGACATAAATGATCTCACAACCATGTTATGCTCCATCAGTTCAGATGAATACTAAATAGTAAAGTGCTGTCAAAAGTAGTTATTTCTAAAGATAGATTTACTTAAGTGCTCTTTTCTCTGTATTTAGATATACTTCTATCATCTTATTTTGGCTTTCTGTGGATATAGGAGACATATCTTTCTTTTCTTCCTTATTTTAGTTTGATCTGATTTTTTATTAGGTGTGGAAATTAGATATTCTGCTTTTATTCTTTTACTGTTGATTACATTTTTTATGTATTTTGGTTTTCAACGTCAAATTTTAATGATCTTTACTTGTCTGAAAAATGTAAAAATTTTAGAATATTCCAACTCAATTCTCCACTCCATTCTCTATTCCCAAAATACTATTTTCAAACTTTTATAAAAACTGCTTTCAAAGTTTTATAAAATATACTGCTAGTGGTTTGGTTTGTAACTCCTTCAGATTATTAATTACCTTTAGCATTCTAATTTTTACTGCTGTGATTATCTGCATTTGATGGTTATTTTAATTTGCTCACATGTTTACTATTTCTTTGTTTAGTATTTCTTATTTCTCTACTTCTAAATTCAAGCAACTTTCTAAAGAAAATTTTGGGAGATTTTGATGACAATTGCTAATGGCACTTGATCAGCACTTATTTGTCTAACAACATATTTTATTTTACCCAATAGTTTGTTGACATTCCATCTGGGTATAGAATTCCACACTGCTCATTACATTTTGTTAGTAGGTCATTTCATGGCTTTATTCTATTTTTGTTATTGATAAACCAGCTGTATATTTCCAGTAAATATAAATTATATTACTAATATGGAGAACAATTTGGTGATATATTTCAAAATTAAAAGTGCATATACTTTTCACCAAAACATTTCATTTCTGGCAATTTATCCTTCAGAAATACTCAACAGAATTACCATTGAATTACCTGCTCAAACTTTCCAATAGCTCCTTTCTTCATTCAAAGCCAATGTCATGCCTATTGCTCAAGCCCAGCCTAGCATCACCTATGAAGTCTATCATCTTCCTATGCTTAATGGAATTTTGGTAGGATTATAACTCCTAGGTAAATTTTTTATAATTGTAGATGCTATAAATGTGACTTATAAGTTAATTGCTTTTACTTTATTCTCTTTGTAAGTAGTATGATTATATATTTTGTTATGACTAACAAATTCACTTGAATAATTCACAACCACCATTGAATTTCTTTTGCATTTTTTCCTAAAATAACTTTGCATTTTTCTTTTTCTGGTTTTACTGATATTTAGAAGCAGTTGTATAATAGCTCAAATGGTAGCCTAATAGAATTACAATTCTTAGGATATTATCCTATAAATGTACATTATATAACTATGAATCTTTTTTTAAACTCTGAATCTTTTCAAAGTAAACTATATCCTATTTATTGGATTTCTAGAGAATGTAATTTGTCATTGCTATATGACAAATATTTTCCATTGACCCAGAATCACTACAAAATTTTTTCTGTCTTCCAAGTTTTGAGTTTTCCCTTTTTTTTTTTTTAAACTGCTCTGGTTACATAATTATACAATTTTATGGGTAGAATTTCAATATAATTATAATTCTCAAAATTGAATTTCATAAATGTAGCAGTAAACCTCATAGGTATATTATTTTTTTCTTTGTTTTCTATATAGTATAAAACTAATATTTCATTTATTGCCATTAACTACACTCAATACAGTGAACTCTTGACTTACCAACTCAATTTGTTCACGAAGGCTGATTATAACTCAAGTTGATTGTAAATCAAAACTATTTTTCCCAAAAGAAATAATGGAAATGTACATAATGCATTCCAAGCCTCCCAAAGCAACACTTAACTAACCTTTTGATAGTAAAAAGACACATAAAAAGTTTGTATAATGTGTGTAATTTATCAGGAACACCTATAATTTTCCTAGTGTATTCACCAAAAAGTTATAAAATATGCCTCATTTACCAGATTTCGTACTCTACTCATCATTCAAGTTGATACCTTTGTCTTGCAGGAAGGGAGAGTGAAATGGAAAATGGTTATTGTTTGGAATGCAAGTTCCCTTCCCGAAGAACATCAGTAATCTCTGGTGTCCTTTCTCTCTTTTGGAGAGTCTGTAGTCCACTAGTTCATTAGGTCTCAACCTTGTCAGAACTAAAAACTGGCCTAAGGTTGTACGTTTCTGTCTTTTCTTTATCACTGTTAAGTAGTGTCAAATGACCTTGTCATTAACAAGTGAATACAGCCACTGGCTTTTTCTCTGTCTGGTGGGTCTTCTCTACAAATGTTTAAAGTTCTGTCCATTGTTTCAGGATTTCCTTCATTTCAGAAGAACTTTGCTGAACTGGCTGTTGATACTCCCTCCCATCCCAGGTTCAGAAAGCTCCTCAGCTGCCCTTCTCCACTGCTCAGCCAGAAGTTGCTGCAGTTCCTGCGTAGGCAGTTCCCCCGAGTGTTGCTCCACCAGTTCCTCCGCATCATCACTGTCTACAAGCTTGTAGCCTGGAATTTTCCTCTCTTCCTAGGCAACATAGGTTCTCCTGGGTATTTTCTTCCAGAAAATACCAGTTTCCTCACAGCTGAAAACTTGATGAGAGTAAAATCTATTTCTCTGTGCTGTCATTTAGAAGTAGTGTATGTACTTTTGGCAGCTCTTTTATTAGCTCTGGCTGCTCCACCATGCCTAGTTATACTAAGAACCCAAGTGCTCACTTTAAAACTGTGAAACTACCCCTTACTGACACAAAATGTTTCATTCGCCATTATGATTTGTTGATAGATTATCCTTTATGAGATCTGCATTTATAGCCATATTGTTTTTTTTACAATGTATAGGCTCAGGCTATAACTTGCCAATCCCTGTCATTTATCTCCACTAATAATAGCTTTTCTACCTCATCTAAACACAGTTGATCATGACTTACTAATTTAGCACCACTAGTATCCTTGTATAAATCTGTTCTTTGTAAGATTGTCGAGATGGTGGATTTTGGCATGCTGTACATGTTAGCAAGATGGGTCACATGAATGCCACTTGTATTTCTCCACAATTTCCTTCTTCTTTTTGATCATGATTACTTCCTTTACTTTCCCTTTCTTCCTTAGCTTCTTTTCTAGTTTTTGGGGGAGCATTTTGATAGCAGTAATTATAGCAATTATGTAAAACACTGACTGAAATTAGATTCACAACCAGATCCAAAACCAAAATCAGATCCACAAACACAGGCATCTGGGCTCAGCCAGATGCTTACACTTATCTGTCATCTGGAATCTTTGTTTACAACCTCACAAGTGGCCAGCATTCAGGTCATAACTCAAGATTTTGATAAGTTAAACCTAAAATCCTGGTTGTAACCCAAGTTGTTCCTATGTGAGGCTGGTCATAACTCAAGGGTCAACTGTTTATGAATCAGAGTAAGCATTTTACCTACATCTCAGAATTACAGGAATTACAGATATTTGGAGCCCAGCCTTTTTCTTAGACTGAGGACATCTATAGAAAAATACAACAGAATAAAATGTTAGCTGATATTTGAGAAAATTTCTCTAGATCCTCTATATCTACACCTTTGCTCAGCATTGTATCCAGTTTCTGAATTCTTGAGATTTTTCCTGATTCTGCTATATACTGTTCTGTTATCCCTGAGCTACACATATAGTTTTGACTCTAATGACTCAAAACTCCTCTTAGTTTCTTTCAGAAGGATGCTCACTTGACTGAATACTTAGTGTCCTCAACTCAGACCAAATACTCATGACGTCATTTACTCATTTCAAATTAGGGTGGTCCCTCCTAAAGCACAGGATGCTACTATAACTACTGCTTTTACCTAATTTGGTTAATTAAGGTTTTCTTGATTGCAAACCACCATTGATTTCTGTAGAGCAATCATCAGTTTGACACATTTTTATTTTTCAAGGTTGAGGGAGCACTACATATTGATCCATACAACTGTCTCAAAACAAAGAAGTCAATCAGTTGGATGAAAACTAGATTAAAAATAAATTAGTCACTTAACAATATTTCTAAAAAGAACAGTAAGATACTGTGGTGGATTAACTATTGGGCAACTTGGAGCATCTAGCTGAACAGAATCAGTGTGGTGCTGGGTGTGCAGGGCCCACCTGAGGAGTGTGGCCAAGATGAAAAAACTCGAGTGGGAGAAGTAGTGTTAGTTCTCCTGGTTGTTGTTGGTTCTCCAGTTGCCATTTATTCTCCTGGAGGAGCTTGTTGAGCTTCTTTCTTGATATGAACTTGGCTGTTCTCACTGTCAGAGGAGCTTGGGACCTTGTCACTGCGAATGGCTGTGATTCATTTTGGGAGCACTCTGTCTTAACTGCTTTCTGGTTCTGGAGGAAAAGATGGTGTGCTGTTCAATCTCCAGGAGAAATTTGTCACACTGATATGAACTCAGCTGTTCTTACCATCAGAGGAGTTCAGTACCTCATTGTCACTGAGGATGACTGTGGTACTTTTCAGGAGAGTGCTGGTCATTATCTTGAGCATTGCTTCTGGGCTCCACTGTTGAACTCTCAGCCTACTGGCACAGATCCTTCATCCTGCTGGCATAGACTTTCTGACCTCCACCGCTGACCTTTGGGCCTTCCCATGCAGATCTGTGAAACAGACTTGCATGAGACATTGTTGTGGGCTCTAGGTCTCCAGGTGGACTTGTGGGGGGCATTGTCATGGGCTGTAGGTCTTCAGCTGGACTCATGCAGAACATTGCCATGGGATCCAGGCCCTCCGATGGATTCTTTGGGTCTTAGTGTGTGGACAGATTTCCTGCACTCTTTGTTTTGTATTTGACTCTGGGAGACCATTATAAAATACTACTATAAATTATGTATCCTGTATGTAATTGTTTTCCTTGTAAACTCTGACTGCAACACCAATTAGAGAAAAAAAAATCAAACACATTTTTACAAAGCTACTACCCAAAGGTGTACTCTTCTCAGGTAATTTCTAAAAGTACTTCTAAAAATGAATGCTATTAAATTCGTCAAGAACATTAAAAAGGAAGAAATGATCACATTGTTTTTAGAGTTCAGTTTACCATTGATTTCCAACTACAACAAGAATAGTTCTTAAAGGAAAACTAAGACTGAAAGCACTAACACTGAATGAAATATGTTAGCTTAATCCAGCACTATAGTCCAGGGGATCTGACTCCATGTGTAAAATAACAGTTCGCGATTAGGATATTCATTAACACAAGTTTAACATGTAAAATAGGTCAAATGAAAACTCTAAACATGAGAGCTATAGTTACTGAAAAAACACTTGATAAAATGTAACATCCATCTTCCTTGTTTTTCCACAAAAGTGGCATATATATATATATATATATAGAGAGAGAGAGAGAGAGAGACAGAGACAGAGACAGAGACAGAGACAGAGAGAAAAGGGAAATAAGTATGTAGTTTAGTGAATATTTATAAATTGAACATGCTAGCCAGGTAGAGACATAGAACATTCTCAGAACTTAGAAAATGTCTCATACCTCCTTGCAGTTGATGATTGTTTTGTCACTTAGAAGCCACTAATCTGATTTCTAAAAGTGAAGATTAATTTTGAAAAATTTTTATGTCAATATTCATTATTATGAAGAAGGAAATCCTAGCTGGGGATGTTGGCACCTGTACTCCTAGCACCTGGGAGGCTTGGACAGGATGTTTGTGGTGAGTTTGAGGCCAGCCTGGGTTACATAGTAAGTTCAAGGCCAGCCTGAATTAATAACAAGACCCTGTCTCAAAGAAAAAAAGAAAAAGAAATTCTTAAGAGAATGAGAATTTTTGATGAATGCAGGAAACATTCCCATGAAAGTCAATAACAACATTGCTATTAACATGTGTTTCTATTATTTACATTATAACTAATACAAAGTGATATGACAAGGAAATAAGTAAAAATATTGAAAATGGTGTAAGATATATGGTGAGAGAGACTGGCAGCTCGGCCTGGTCTGTTAGGGACTGGGAACTTTGCAGAGACTGGCATCTCAGCCTGGTCTGTTTGGGACGGGGAACTTTGCAGAGACCAGCATCTCAGCCTGGTCTGTTAGGGACTGGGAACTTCGCGGAGACTGGTATCTCTGCCTGGTTGTTTGGGACTGGTAGGCCTGCCCTTCACCCACAGGGAACATCATGGAGACCAGGAGCTCAGCCTGGGCTGTTTGGGTCTGGAAGGCCCACCCTTCACCTGTAGAGAACCTCGCAGTGACCAGCATCTTGGCCTGGCCTGTTTGGGACTGGGAACTTCACAGATACTGGCAGCTTGGCCCGGGCTGTTTGGGACTGGGAACATTGCACAGACCAGTGGCAGAGGGCCTGCGGTGCCTGGGACTGCTGCTGCTGGGTCCCTCCTTCTCCAGGAACATCTAAGAAGCCTGCCACAGGACTGAGCTGACTGGGACCACATCTGCTGAACCTGCCCTTCCACCGGGAACATTGGACTACAGTGGACTATCATGCTGGCTTGATGAGAAGTTCAGGAACCCCTCACCCAAACAGAAGACCTCATCAGGCTTCAGTCAGTGTGGCACAGTAGGAGGAATTCAGGAGACAGGATCTCCTCTTCATTGTGGTACCCAGCAATTTGACAAACATCAACCACACAGTAGAACCCTGAAACACACACTGCAGAAAGTTGTGTCTGTTGGAATAGAAAGACCAGAAATTCACCCAAAAGGTGAAAATGACTAAATGAAAAGGCAAAATGGAATCCTGGACATCTAGTCCATCAGGGGCAAGAGCAGGTAGTAATTGTCTTAGTTACTTTTTATTCATCGCTGAGACAAAATACCTGATGCCCAAAGTTGGCAAAGGAAAGGTTTATTTCTTACAGTTTTTGGAGGTTTCAGTACATACTCAGTTGGCTCCAAAGCAAGGTAGCATGGCAGGGCTGCGGTTCATGGCAGCTGCAAACAGCAAGGTGGAAACCGGCAAGAGAGAGAGACATATCTTCCTGCCATTACATCACATCCTGGCTCCACCCCCTGGGAGGGTGTAGCACCGACACCACCAATCCAAGCACTAGACAATGAACCAATCATAAATGCACAATGCAAATATATGAGGCCTGGGGGCCACCGACAAACCATGACAGTAATGAAATACAGGACCCCAAAATTCATACACCAGAAATCTCTGAAAAGATAGCAAATGAAGTAAAGAAACAAATCCATGAGGCTATAGAGGAAATCAAATTAGAAATAATGTCTTATGTAAAGACAAAAGTAACAACCTTAGGAAATGAGCTGCTCAAAATAGCTAGAGAAGAAATAGATAATAAACTACAGGAGCATGGGAAATTGATTGAAACTTTGAATGAACAATGTAGAAGACAAGCAGAATCTATGAAACAAATTGAAAGAGATATGCAAGAAATAAAAAATTGCATTGAAAGCCTGCAAAACCATTTAAATGAAGCTGAGGATAGAATTTTGGACCTTGAGGACAAGATTGCAGATAGCGTTCTTGAAAGGGTAGAACTTATAAAAACAACAAAGCAGCATGAAATGACAATCCAACAGCTACAAGATGATGCCAGGAAAAACAATGTTAGAGTAATAGGCATTAATGAGGAGGTAGGAGACAATGCAAAGGATATAGCTAAGCTATTCACAGAAATAATGGCAGAAAATTTCCCAAACATGGTGGAAAAATAAGTGAGGCATATAGAATGCCACACAGTCATAACCAACATAAATCTATACCCAGACATATAATTATTAAGATCTCAGACATACAGCATAAAAACAGAATACTAAAAGCTGTTAGAGAAAAGACACAACTCACCTATCAAGGAAAGCCTATTAGAATCACAGCAGACTTCTCATCACAAACCTTCAGGTTAAGATGAGCTTGGAGTGAAATATTTCAAGCCCTAAAATAAAACAACTTTCAACCCAGACTGACATACCCAGCAAAACTGTCTTTCAAATTTAATGGAGAAACAAGATACTTCCATGACAAAGAACTAATAAAGAAATTCATATCCACAAAACCAACCTTAGAAAGGGTGCTGAAGGACATCCTAGATAGAGATGAAAATGACCACAATCTCCAGAACAACAACAGAAAGAAATCATCAGGCTGGACAAGAAAGTAAACAAGGGAGAAAGGCAGGAAACTAACAACAGTAACACAACATGGCAAAGGCAAGCCAGTACATATCAGTGATATCTATAAATGTAAATGGGCTCAATTCACATATCAAAAGAAACAGGTTGACAGAATGGATCAAGAAACACGATCCCACAATATGCTGTGTACAAGAAACAAATCTGACTCAAAAAGAAACTCATAGATTAAAAGTCAAAGGATGGAAAACAGTATTCCATGCAATGGGAACCCAGAAAAAAGCAGGGGTAACTATTCTATTTGCAGAAAATGTGAACTTCAAACCTAAAATGATTAAAGGAGACAAAGAAGGTCATTACATATGCATAAGTGGAAAAATTCAACTATATAAGACAGATACTAAAGGACATGCAAAACCAAATACAAAAAAACACAATTATTACAGGTGACCTTAACAGCCCACTGTCACAAAGAGATAGATCAACTAGGCAAAAAATCAGCAAAGAAATAATAGAACTGAATCATACCTGTGAGCAATTGGACTTAGTAAATGTTTACAGAGTGTTCCACCCAACCACATCAGAACACACGTACTTCTCAGCTGCCCACGGGACATTCACCTAAATAGACCATATATTTCCCATTAAACATTTTTAAGTAAATAAAAAGGTATTCAGATTATCCCAATTGCACTATCTGACCATAGCACACTGAAATTGGAAGTTAATGGCAAAAGAAACTGCAAAACTTGCATAAATACATGGAAATTAAATAACAACCTTTTGAACAACCAGTGGGCTACAGATGAATTAAAGAAGAAATAAAGCAATACCTACAATTCAATGAAAATTCAGAAACAACCTGTTGTAATCTGTGGGATGCAATGAAAGCAGTCTTAAGAGGGAAATATATAGCAATAAACTGTCATATCAAGAAGATAGAACAAGCACAAATAAAAAATCTAATCCTTCATCTGAAGCTTCTAGAAAAAGAAGAGCAAGTCAAATCTAAAGCTCATAGAAGACAGGAAATTGTAAAGATTACAGCAGGAATCAATGCAATTGAAACTAAAAAAAATACAAAGAATTAATGAATCATAAAGCTGGTTTTTTGATCACAGCCTGACTCTTTGGGACCAGGAACCTCCCGGACCCACAGAGTGGCTTAGGCTGTTTGGATTGGAAACTTTGCAGAGACTGGCATCTCGGCCCGACTGTTTGGGACTGGTAGGCCCGCCCTTCATCCGCAGGGAAGTTCCCAGAGACCGGCATCATGGCCAGGTCTGTTTGGGGCTCATAGCCCTGCCCTTCACCACCAGGAAATCTCCCAGAGAACAGCATCTTGGCCTGACTCTTTGGGACTGGGAACCTCCCGGACCCACAGACAGGCCTGGGCTGTTTGGATTGGGAACTTTGCAGAGACTGGCATCTCAGCCAGGTCTGTTTGGGACCGGGAACTTTGCAGAAACCGGCATTTTGGCCTGACTCTTTGGGACCTATAGGCCCACCCTTCACTCGCAGGGAACCTCCCGGAGACCTGCCTGGCAAAAAGTACGGTGGCCTGGCCTGCCTGAGATTCCACAGGCTCCGGGTTGACCAAGCCCAGCATTTGGCTTACAACTTAGGGAGCCAGGAGCCCACAGAGGGGAGTTAGGACCCTGTGAAGAAGCCAAGAGCCTGTGGGGGAGCCACTGCCCCTCCAGGAACTGCGGGTGCAAGAGGTAATTCACCACACATGCAGAGAAAGCATTGGAACATTGCTCAAAGCAAGGAAATATAGAAAAATGACAAAAGGAAAGACCAAAAGGCAGGCTCAAAGCTCTAGCCCTCCCCAAGAAAGCTTACAAGCCGTGTACATAGAAGAAAAAAGAAGCCATACACCTGAAATGTCTGAAATGATATCAAATGAAATAAATATGCAACTAGGGAAAGCTATGGAGAAATTCAAATCAGAAATACTTGCCCAGGTAAAAGAAGAATTGACAAAAATAGTGAAAGAAATAGTGAACGCATCTAGTGAAAACACAGCTAAAAAATTAGAGGAACAGAGCAAACAGATAGAATCCCTGAATGAACAATATAAGAAACAAAGAGAATGTATAAAGCAGATTCAAAGAGATATACAGGAAATCAAAAATTCTACTGAAAGCTGTAAAAACCGCCTCAATGAAAGTGAAGATAGAATTTCAGACCTCAAAGATAAGATTGCAGCCAGTGAGCAGGAAAGACAAGATCTTTTAAAAATAACAAAGAATCAGGAAATAACAATTCAACACCTGCAAGATGATGCAAAGAAAAATAACATAAGATTAATAGGGATAAATGAAAAAGAAGGGGACAGC
>PVJX010003936.1:0-101088 GCA_004027295.1 Dolichotis patagonum
TTTCAAGCTAGACAACCAGAGATCTTCACTATCTGTCATACTGTCTCTTGTTTTCTTCCAAATGGTTGTCCTTATCTTTGCATATGGAGAGCTCATACTAAATAACATAGCCAATCTTTTCACAAGATGTGTAGTTCACTGGCTCCCACTTGCTAAGCAGGGGGAGGGGGGGACACAAAATGGGGGACAGGAGGATATGAGATGTCTGATTCTCAGCCCACACGCAGGCAGGATCACAGTCGCCCCCCAGAGACTGGAAGAGTTCCTTGTTCTCCCGCACCCCAAGTCAACCTCACGGGTGCAGGTCCCAATGTGCCAGGGTCTCTCTCCTTCAGGCTGCTGAAAGTTGGCCACACTCTCAGCCGCCCCCCAGAAAGGGGAGGAGTTCCTTGTTCTCCCAGCACCCCAAGTCAGCTGCATGGTGCAGGTCCCGAGGCACCAGGGTCTCTCTCCTTCGGGCTGCTGAAAGTCTGCCATACTCACCTGCTATTTCTTTCTGATGAATTAACCATTCCATTTCCAAAGTTCTGAAATGGCCAACAGACCACAGAAAGAATTCTCTTTAGGCTCCTGTTTGAAACCAGCAGCTACAGCAATCTGCTGGCCTTGCTTCAGGGCCACAGGGGCCAGGGATTTACATCAGCAGCGTAAGTGCCTGCCGGGCAAGCACAAGGTAGTAAGTTCAATCTCCTATTCCGTAAAAAAGAAAAACAAAAGCTCTCTTTGCCCAAGTCCAGGTGTATCCTGGTATCGGGCCTGGAGAATGGTAGTACCACGCCAGCAGCTGGCAGTGCTTCTCCAGGGTTCCGGTTGTGTAACACATAGAGGGACACTGGGCAGGGCCCCAGTAGGCCCAGTTGCTTCTTCACTCCCTGCCTGTGAGCACAAACCTACTTAGCACACCTGCTCCCCGGCCACCTGTGTCTTGGTGTATCACCTCCACAGGGCCCTGGAACCTATGTGCATCAGGCCTCTGACCCAATGTCTGAAAAGGTTTTGTCTGTAATTCCAACAACATGGATTTTGAACATGTTAGTGAGGGAGTAGTTTTATTTTCTGTGGCCACTTTTCCCTCTCAATGTGTGTTTTCTTCAGAAAGAGGCCCTCAGTCATTTAAATGCCCAGAGCTATCTTCTTTTCCACACCCGACCACACCTGAAAATAACATCTTCTGAAAGCAGACACCTTATGAAATATAGAGCAAAGAATTCTCTCAAGAAAGAATTCAAAAGGTGGTTAAATGCAGGGTGATAAACTCACCTATACCAAGGTATTAGGGCCTGATCCTTTAATGTGTATCTTTCTGAGCAGGCTGGCATTATTATAGAGTACGGAGGAGTACCTTACTATGAACCAACTGATGAGGTGGTGGACTCTGGCTCAGTTTTCTGAGAGTAAATGCGTTGGATGTAAAGGGATCATAGAAACCAGGTGGTTAAGTAAATATCAGATGATTTGGGGCATAGTAAGTATAGGGTGGATACAGGTTATTAAGAACTGAGCTTGGCTTCTGTATCAATGGGAGACTTACAACCCTAAATAATGGACTATACAACTCAATGTAGCTAAAAATTGAAAAAATTTTATAACATTGCATACCAAGAATTCCAGTATATGTAATTCAAGAGCCAGAAATATTTTCTCTCTTTGTTATATGCCATATGACTGCAAGGTATCTCTAGCTGTTCTATGGAATGGAATGTGCAAATAAGACAGTCTTTAAATAAATTATAGGCAAGAGCTCACCTCTCTTACCTCTCATTTCCCGTGCATCTTTTTTTTTAGTAAGGAGCAATACCTTTGCAGAAGCCCTTTGTATTAATCCACATAGATGGATACTTCTAAGAAATCATCGAAATTTCAAAAGAAAAATACAATAAAGGTTTATTTTCTGCTCATAGATTCATCTGGTTCAAATTTACTGTGTTGGGGATGATGCTCAGCTCCATGAAGACGTCCAGGTATCAGAGACTGAGGTTCCTTCCATTTAGTGGCTTCATTATCCTCTAAGATTCAGAATAATCTCACCTCTAAATGGGAAGAAAAACAGTATGGAGAAGGCCCAGAAATTATAATAGCTCACTCTATTCAAATTCCACTAGAGAAAACTAGTCACAAGACTTGAATCCCATGCAAAGGACAAGGACATTCATTCCAGTTCTGTACCCTAAAAGAAGATGATGTGAACATTTGCAAGAAACAGTAATCCCTGTCACACATCCATCAGACACCCCCAGTTCCTGTGGTCCGGTAGTAAGGCATCCATGTGCTTATTAAGATTCACTGTCAAAGTTAAGGGGAATTATCAGGATACCCTATGAGGTCCATAGACACTAAGATGACCCCTAATAATCCCTCCTTGGTATTGTGCACTTACAGAATCACCTGCCTTTGAGTGGGCATAGAATATGCTACTTTTTGATCACACAGTAGTACGTGGCAATAGTAAGTGATGTCACATCCATGATCATGTTTTGATACAGGATTACATTATGTCACAGTATGTAAGAGGTTTCTTTAGTCTATTTTCCACTATCATCATGCAATAGGGACATAATAGATATCATGTAAAGAAGAGGTTTATTTAGCTCACAGTTTTGGGAGCTGGAAGTCTGCATAGCGTGGCACAGGCACTGGCTCTGGTGAGGGCTCCTGGCTGATCATACCATGGGGGGTGGCAACTAACTCATAACTCTTTCCACCACACCAGTACAAATCCTCAGCAAGGACAGCAGCCCCAGTGACCTCATTGCTTCCTAATAGTCCCCACCTTTTAAAGTTTCCGCATTGCCTCCCAGCACAGCCACACTGAAAACCAAGCCCCCTCACAGCAACACAATCGCACAATATCCAAGCTGTAACAGCCTCTGCGTCTCTAAAGCAGGGGTGACAAAACTATGGCAGGCATGCCACACCACGAATGCAGAGCCCTCTATGTCAGCATGTGAGCTATGTCACCCCAGCACTGCCTCAGCAGCAGAGCACTGGATAACAGTGCACTCAGGGGCCAGGCGCATGCTCAGAAAGGAGTGGTGGTGCCAGGCTATGACATCCAAACTGCTTGGTCACTCAGTCTCTAACAGACTTGCCATTGTTGCTCTAGGGATTCTTATTGTGGCTTGATAACAAAAGCTTCCTTGGGGGAGAGCACCACGTGGGCAACCCCCGGGAGGGGAGCATGGCGTCAGAGAAACAGCCAACAAGGAAATGATTTATGCTTTACAACTGCAAGGAAATGAATTTCATCAATAATGACATCTCGAATACAACATCTGAGACCTAGAGCAGGAGGCCCGGCTGAGCCAAGCCTAGGTTGCTGATCCATAGAGACTATGAAGTAATAAAAATGTTATTTTAAGCCGCAGGTCTGTGCAACAGTGGGACATTAGTACAGCTTGGTTTAATCATAATTACCCACTGGTAGTGGAAGGGAGTCAATGTATTTTACCCACTGGAGAATAAATACATGATCTATCAAAAACAGACTCTTTTGAGGAGGACGATGTGATTCCCAGCTATCAGTAAACCATACACAGTATTCACCATAGACCCCACTCTATAAAAAAGGTCAATGCTATTTGGTGTCAAAGCCCTAGATTACAATAATCTCTAGAGCAAACATACACGTACACACATGGAGATCTTACACACAGCAGTTTAACACGGTAGAGGTAAGCTGAGTGTGAAATGGAAATGAACCCCATGCACTTTCAAATGGATAGGATAAGAGAGTAAACATCAGCTTTCATTAGGGTCAGACCCCTTTGAGAATCTGATGAAATTCTGGACATCTTCTCCCAAGAAAATAAAATAACTCCTTGAGTATTTATATATAAAATTGTGCATACAATTTTAGGAAGCTATGAGAGCCCCTGAAACCTGTCCACAGGTCCCAATGTCCACAGCATGCCACGTGAGCTTGGTGACCTGGATTGCTGGGTTGTGGAGAAGTGGGAAGGTGACATCAGCTGATAGACTTGTACTGGGTAAGGTGTGACCCACAGAAGCCTCCACCTGTCTTCCTGTGACAGGAAACTTCAGAGTGTGAGCAGGACCTGCCTGAGGCAAGTAGGGCTGGAGAGAGTGGGGTGAGTGTCCGCAGGGGCAGAGGAGGAGGGCCTGGATGGAGACAGTCTTCTGGATCATCCCACATCAAAAAACAGCTTGAGATACAGAAGACCCAGGGTCCCAGAGTGGAGGAAGACACAGGGCAGCATTAGGAAGAGGACAAGGTGAGAAAACAGCACAGTGAGAGCAGCAGGAGTGAGCAGGACACCTGCAAATGAGGACGATCAGCACTGTCCCCACCTGCCCTGTTGCCTGTGCTAGGGGAAGAAAAAGGAAATAGAAAAGCAGTGCAAAACCCATGCTTCCCCAGGTCCTTTGATCTCTCTGTGAGAACTGTTTCACTTTGCTTTTGATCCAATTGCAATCCAAAAATATCATACAAGCATTTTGCAGATCATACAGATAACTACCTTGTAACTAAGTGCCAGTTCCATTGCCCACATTCACTTTTGCATGGTGATTGTGTCAGCAGCAATTAGCACTATAATAATCGATGTGGTCTAGTGCTAAAAGAAACAGAGGGGAAATAACAATGGAAATGGTGCACTCCCGCCAAGGGAAGCCAATTGACCTCCTGGATGTTTGTGTATCAGCAGGAGAATTGGATTCAAACATGGCTCAGGGGCACATAAGCAGGCCAAGCGCAAAGACCTGTTGGATGTGCCCATGTCCGGGGGGCGGGAGGAGTGAGTGTAAAGCAATACTATCCATACCACTGAATTAATTTTGTTTACTTGTGTGTTTGGATCCTGTCATTTTCTTTGTGTTTCATCTTCACAATCATTTCACAGGATCCATGAGCACTGCTTACAGAAAGCCAGCTTATCTCCCCTTCTGGGCACACAGTAAGATGGCACTTTAGGGCCCCTTCTATTGAGTAAGACATGTGATCATTTCCATGGGCACAAAGTGATGGAGCCTCTGAATCTCACTGCAGTGTTACAGTCTGATCCCCTCCAGGGCCGACCTTGCTCTAACGTTGTTTGAGATTGGGCTATATACAATCAAGTGCTACTTGGCGGGCTAAATTCTGAGAAATGTATCACTAAGTGAGTTTGTTGATCTGTCTACAGGACAGTGTGCTCACACATACCTGTATGATCTAGCTCAAGCTCTTGACATGGTCTTTAGGAATAACAAAGAGACACGGTAGAATTGGTCTTGTAGGTCAATGGTACCAGGATTTCTGAGCATATCCAAGACCCTGAGTCCTATCCTCAGTCCTACAAAATGAATCAGTTAATTAACTGATTAAGATAGGAATAACAAAAAGTCAATAGAGGTTAATTACAAGTCTATGCATTTTGAAAGTAGATATCCTGGTTAAGTTTGAGGGTATGAGGAAATGTGCTTATCCATTGCTAAGTGCTTTAGAAATTCTTTAATAAACTCAGGTATCGTGGCAGGTGTCTGTAATCCCAGCTACACTGGGGAGATGAGGCAGAAGGATTGCGAGTTCAAGTATATCCTGGACAACAACGTAAGACCCTGCCTCAAGACTTTTTAAAAAGGGATAGGGATACAGCTCAGTGCTCTAGTACTTGTCTAGGATTCACAAGGCCCTTAGTTTAAGAATACTGTCCAGGAAAAAAAAATAAGCAAAAACACCAGTTGTACAAAGCAGTTTCCCGAGGAACACAGCATACAGTTTTAGAGCAAATTTCTTGTATAGAAAGAGTACACTCTAGACAATTACCAAATTATGATATAGTAATTACCTAAACCAGTACCTGGTTAGGTATCATGTACAGTATGTAGTTGTTACGTGCTATACTTTCACACAACTGACAGAGGTAAATGTTTCCACCAGCATAATCACAAACACATCAGTCATACCTTGTGCAATGATGTCATGATGGCTTTGATGTCACTAGGTGAGAGGCATTTTGAAGCTCCATTACTGTCTCATGGAACCACCACTGTATATGGGTCCACTGGGGACAGAAATGTCGTGATTGCATAAGGGACTACCCTGCCAGTGTACTGCTCTAGGTATCCCCAGCCTCGCTGGGTCTTCTCTGGGTCAGGTCTTTATGGACAGGGTCCGCACACCTGATGCTTTAATTTCCAGTGGAACTGGCCAATGGGCAGCTCTGATGTGAGACCTCAGAGCAGAAAGGGAACGAGGTTAGCGTAGCCCAATCACTCTGGCTGACTGGCTGTATCGGTCATTGGGCACCGTTCTGGCAGTTGCTTCCCTACCTTGTCCCCCTGAGTGAGGCTGGCTAGCTGGCCCCAGTCCTTAGCTACTGAACTACAGATTGTTATTTTCTCTGCCCCTGCCTGTTCCTCACAAACAGTGACAATAAGCAGTAAGTCCAGTGCCCCTCAGATTCTTCAGCCTGGCTGAACCTTTTCAGCCTTGCTGGTACATGATGGGCCAGAGCAAAGGCTTTTTCAGGTCAGCTCCTTGCTATTCTGTGATGCCACGCAGTGTAAAGTAAACCTTTAAAGTCACTAAGATTTTGGAAGTTTTGTTATTATCTTCTATCTGGAAAAATACAGGTATTACAATATTTAAGAGGTTAAGTGTGAAAAATGAATACCTAGTTTAGGGCTGTGGGTGGCTTTAATCTGCTTTAAGTTATTCCTGGCAGGGATCCACAGTAAATTTTGTTCCCTCAAAAGACTATGTATGTCTCCTGTTGAGGAATCCAGGGCAAGGCAAAGACCTGGGTTGGTACGCTAGTGCCTCTGGCCACTTTGAACAGAGCTTTTAAGCCTCAGTTTCTACATCTATCAAAGGCAGCTAATAGATCTGACTCAGGGGGTTGTAAGGTTGAGGTAATGCATGTAAAATACTTGGCAGACAACCTGATATCTCGCATTTGCTCTATAAATAACAGCCAACGTTAAGTCACTGATGATAGCTACAATTAAATTGTAATAAAAATATTCTAAAGGATTAAAGCACAGAGAAGAAATGTGTAGAATCACTGGGCAGAGACCAAGGGAGAAGGATTCAGTCAAGCAAGAAGGACTTAGGTGCAGAATGGGAGAGAAGGACAGGTAATCAGGAAGCTTCTACTTCCAAAGTCATGGGGCAGGAAGAGGCTTGGAGAAGCCCAGGGAGAGCTGTGACTCTGCAGGAGGGAAAGCTGGAGGCAGGTACTGCCCAGAGCTGGCTGCTCAAAGCACTGAACAAGCAAACTGTTAAGAGTCTTTTGGAGCAGGTAGAAGCATAAGGCACAGAAGTGAGACACAGTCTGTATAAAGCTTCCCCGTTTTTCATATGAGCCCCATTATCTTTGATACAAAACATTCCAAAAGAGCAGAATTTCCGTCATTCCTAAAACAAGCCATGAGGGCCAGTGCATGGACGCTGCCTTGATTACAATCTGAGAGCACCAGACAACTCAAAGCCGATCTCATCAGCGCCGCCAGCCTCTTGGGCCTGCTTAGCGTTGGAGACCTCATGCCGCCAGCTGGTGTGTGGAGTGGTAGGAGACCTTGCCAGTGTTCTTGGACCTTTTTATCCCTCGTTGGCTCCTCCATGTCTCATGGGAATGGTGTGCCTCCCCATGGCTGCTCAAAGCCATGGCAGGTTGAGCACTCCGGGAAGGAAGTTGGCACCAGGCCTGCTCTCCTCAGAATCTCTATATCTCCTTAGCGCTAATAATGCTGAATTCATCACCACATACTGAGGAAAATTCTGGCACCCCATAGCTGTTTTTATTATTAACAATGATAGTAGCGACAGTAATAATAAGTTTATAGCACTTTACCCAGAGTAAGCTGCAAATAGGAAATAGAACATTCAATCAGCAAATGCATCCTACACTTGGATGCGTCTTCAGAGCACTGTCTTTCCTTCACCCACACATCACACACACACCACACACACACGTCATATGCACACACTCCACACATAAACACCACAGACACATCATATATAAACACATCACACATGCACATTTCACACATATACACACCATGTATTGTGAACTTTCCCTTTGCTGGAACAAAATACTGGACATCTGCAACTTCAAGAAGCAGAGGAGTAATTTAGCTCACAGTTTTAAAGAGTTCAGTCCATGGTTTTCTGCTCTAAGGCAGAAACATCACAGCAGAAGGATGTGACAGAGGAAAGCTGCTCAACTCATGGCATCTGTGATGCAGAGAGCAGGGGAAGAGCTCAAGTCGAGACAGAGTCTCCAGTGTCACATAAGTGATCTGCTTCTTTCAACCAGGTCTCACCTCCTAATAGCTCACTCAGCTATGAACTCATGAATTTGTAACACACTATGATATTAGAGCCTTTGTGAGCCAATGACTTCTGGTCAAGATGACAATCAAGGTTAACTGGTACATACTACATACACATACTAGGTGCACACAACGTATAAACACACATATGTATACATTCTGTACACACACATACACATAGTACATACATGTTACACAGCATTTGATCTTCTCTATAACTTACAAGATGGTTGTTGTTCTCATTCTTGAAAATGCTTGAAGTTCGAGAATGTGTATGTGTGTGTGTGACAGGAATCAAACTCAGGACCTCCCACTTGTCAGGCAGGCACTGTACCACTGAACTATATTCCTGGCCTGCAACTGAGATTCAGGAACATTAAAGAAACCACTTAAAAGTTCAAAGAATAAGAAAACAATGGCCTGGACACCAATCAGAATCTTACAGGTGTTGGGAAGGAAGTCTGTGACCTGAAATGTCAGGCAAGTCCAGTGCTGGCCTCTAAAGAGTGACCAGAGGCCAGGAAGCCTGGCCTCGTGCAAGGCTGACAGCCAGGCATGGGTGCTGTGAAATCATCAGAACTGAGCTACCTATATAGTTATTTTTAAAGTATATACTGTTTGGTTTTTCATATTCCTGAATGTATTATAAATTGAATCACACTTTATGTACTCTTTTCCACTCTAAAATATATTGCAGTGGTCATTTATGTTGATAGATGGAGCACTGGTTAATCCATTTTCACTTACATGACTTTGTCACACTCTATTTACAGCTTCGTGTATTGGTAGATCATTCCTGCTCCACCCCCAAATATTTGCTATGATAAATATTTCTCCCATAAACATACTTGTGGATGTGCCAGAGTGTCTCCACAAATAATATTGCAAGATCATAGGATACTTGCATTTTGAGCTTTGGCAGAAAAACCAATTTTTTTCTAAATATTTGCTGTACCAATTTACCCCCTAATCAATAGTTGTACATGAAATCTTTCCATTGTTTTGCTGATACTTGGTATTGTCAGGCTCCACAACATCTTTGTGTCATTTTGATGCACAAATATGTTCACAGTCTTGATTTGCAGTTCTCTGACAAGTATTATTATATTTTTTGACCATACTAGTTTTCATTTATACTAAGTGTCTTGTCATATCTTTGTCTGAATTTTTATTTCTACTTTGAGGGAGGGACTTTTTTATTATTGATTTATACAAATGCTTTATGTATTTGAATACCAATCCCTTGTTATTTTACATGGCAAATTATCATCTTACAGTTTTTGGATTTTCTAATGTCTTCTTGGTCTCTTTGATGAACATCTATAGTTGTTGAAATGAATTGTTACTTACCGCAGTACTATGAAGACCTGATTTGTTTGGTCACTGTAATAGACCTAGACAGTATAGAAAATTTCTAAAATGGTTGGGTGGACTAGACACATGATTATCCTGGAAAGTATAGAGAAAGAAAACAACAAATTTGGTTCTTGAAATTTTCACTCATGATAATGCCGGAAAATCCAATGATTCTGTGATTGCACTTAAATATTAATTTTCTGCCACATTTAAACCAGTGTACCTAAATATGAGTTGGAAAATTTGACCTTGTGGGTTGTAGAATTACAACGCATATTGACTTTTTGACTCTCCAAAGATGTTTTATCTAAAAGAAAAAACACTGATTAAGAAAAAAAACCACCTAGGAATTGCAAAGGTGACTTTCAGTCAATTTGGGTAAGTTTAAGCAAATCAATTCTTTCCATTTCCAAACGATTCGGTCAGCAGAAGCAACTCATCCTCTTCTATGCAAAACACCAGCCTTTCCTTGCTTAGACCCAGGGAAATATCTTACGTGAAGCAACCACCTCACAGAGGGGTGTTTATTTCCCTCAGAACCCGTCTCCACCATTCCTCACTGCCTCAGGACTCACAGGAAGGGGCCAGCTTGTTATATAATGAGAGAATTGCAAGCTGGGGCTAGTTGAAATCAGAAATTTTAAAAAACAAACAGAGGAAAATATGTGGGGTGGAGTCTAGGAGTACAAGCTCAAAGAAAAAGAAATGCAACGCAGAATCCATTCAAATGTATTGATACAGGTTCACTTAATGGAGATTTTAGATTTGGTGCATTCTCTGGAACCACTGAGAATTGTCCTGTGTTTGGTGCCTAGACATCAAGTTGAAGTCAGTGGAACTGCAATAAATGAAGAAATAATTTCTTTGTCATAATCCCAGTAAGTGAAATTTTGCACCTTAAAAGATGTAGGCAAAAAAAAAAAAAGTGGATTTTTATATACTAATTCTGTTTTTAGTGATCCCCTGTTGGTCTCAGAGCATGCTTCTTTTGCAAACAAAAAAATACTATCAATAGATTAGTGAAGGGAGAGCCAGCTACCTTGATAACTCTTTGGAACATGCCTTCTGTAGGACTGACAAATGGGTACAAGGCAGGACACAGCTCCCTAACTTCTGCAAGGATGACCGCACACTGGAGGAGCAGAGGCCAGGTGGCAGCACTGGCCCACTGGTCACATGTACTGAAGAAATACAACAGAATCAGAATGGTAATTATACGGCTAAACCTGCAGGAGCCTTTGGTGGCAATTAATTCATTTGTGGAATAATCAGTAATGACATGAATTCATTACTCAGGCTCTAGAACTGAAAGAGCAGCTTTACTTGATATAGACAATTGGGGAAGTTTTGAAGCTGCTGAATCCAACCAGGAAATCAGATATTGTGACCTTTCATCCAATTTTAAGGCCTGAGACAATTTGCCAACTCAGAGACTTGACTGAAGGAAAGACCAGGAGTTCCTTAGAAGGGACTCTCCAAGCAAATGGTGCAAATCTTTTCTCCTAAACATCACCCCTACATCCTTGTAGCCATTTACCAGGAAGCCTATGCACAGAAAAAAGAGGTTTACCCAGACTTTAGGGAATTATTCTCCACTCACTGAACACTGACCCTGACCTCGGAAGACCACAGACATCGCTGAAGTCCACTTAGGAGAGTCAGGCCTTGTGGAATCAGAAGGTGCATTCATTGAGTCTTCTATCAAGGATATCTCAAGGTCTTCGCATTGTGTGGACGTCTCTAGTCTAATTCCCACATCCCTGTCTAGGTCCAGATTGTGCTTGTAATTCCTATGCAGCTGTTGAAACAGAGGCCCTAAATCAGCAGGATTAGGCAAAAACCAAAGACAGTCGCTGGCGTTAGTACAGCTCACATCCCAGATCTGTGTTGCAGATTTGGCTTCTAGGAACTCCTCTCACTTTCCTGATAATTCAGCCCATGTGTTTAAAAATATGGGCAATTTTCTCGCTCTTGTCAGCACTTCCAGGTGTTTTTAAAAGAGGAGAGGGATGTTATCTAGTCTGCCATATTGCTGGAAATATGGCACCAAGAGCACTTAGAACATGCTTGATTTTGTGCTGCAAGACCACCTACATGTGCCTTCCATTCTCCTGGATACTACACTGCCTGCGGGCCAGGGCTGTCTCAGTTATTTTCAGAAGTTCAGTTCAGCAAATAAAATGTGTACTTACTCTGGACTAATGATGCTGCCTGCCGGGGAACAAGCTTGGATACTTGGATATGAATAATTTTCTAAAAGACCCACCAGCACCCTGCACTCTAGCTGGACCAGTGTGTACTGGGTGTTGAGACAGCTCATGTTCCTGTGTGTTTGTTTGCCTGTACTGTCTTTTGTCACCTGGAAAACCATCTTCTCTAACCTGTTCCTAGAGTATTTTTATTGGCCTTTGAAGGATATTAATTATCATCTTCATGGATCTTAATCTGTATATTTCTCTAAATAATAAAGAAAATCTGCCCCTTCTATCTTTCAATATAATGGGCTGTTTGTGCTAATCAATGTAAGATTTGAATTTTTACTTCATGTGGTTTAATATCGTCAGCCTCTTCCCTCTCCAGTCTCCTGATAGACTCCAAGCTCCCTGAAGATGAAGGCTGAATCTCATAGCTGCCTGGTATCTTCCATGGCTCATTGCACAAGTGCTTAGCTACATGGAAAGCGTTCGATAAATATTGAATAATTCAAGAGGAGCTCAATAAACAACGATCGCTTAATTGATTCACTCCATCAATAAATCTTGCTTTGAATAGAGGTAGAGGCAGTGAAGATACTTAAAAGGCAATCTGGGTCACCGTGCCTCTGGACAGGGGAAAGCTTGGTAAATACAGAGTCTGGAGGAAAACAGCTCAAGAGTTGCCCTGCTGTGACTCCTTCAGGTCTCAGGGCCTCTGAGACCACAAGAATCAGAATGCAAATCCCAGTTTCACTTCTTCTCAAATATTTGAACTTGGGAAAGCTATTTAACCTTTAAACCCCAGCTGCTTCATCGGAGAAGCTGGAAAATATCACAACACCTATCCCTTATGTTCGCTGAGGATGCAAGGAGGATTATATTCATAAAGCATTCAGCATACTACCTGGTCTGTTACAATTGCCCAACAAGTGTTAATTGATAGTAACTACTGATTTATCTTGAGTGGGCTGAAAGAAATGAAAAAACTTTCTTTCTGTACCAACATCCTCCACTTACATGTTTTACATAGGCAGTGCACATTTTCATCTCCTAATATTCTTGTGAGGTAGTCAACAATTAAGGTAGCTCATGAGTGCCATAGGTGAGCTATACAGTCATTGGGAGACTTACCACTCCCAAAACATGGTCTTTTGCTTGATCCATGTCTGTTCGGTGGGAAGGGTTCAGGAAAGAAATAGTAGACAATCAGATATGCATCTCCTCGTTCCACGGCATGCTCTGGAACCCTCTATGCATATTCCAGGCTCCATGCTCACATCAGGATTATTGTCATAAATAAGACAAGATTTTCGCTGAGTCTCAAGGGCCAAAGTGTGTCAAAGGACCTTACGAGTCTTTGAAGTGGGGCTGCTAGAGCCACTGAACCCCATGACTATAGCCCTGCTCAGACTGCCAGAGAAGGCTGCCAGGAAGGTCTTCCTTGAGGAAGTGATGTTTGGTATGGAAGAAATAGATCAGTTAGAGGTGGGATTTTACCCCTGACTGCAGATGCTATTTGAGTGGAAGGTGGAGAAGACAATGTCCACAGCCACACTCAAACTCCATCCTAGGGTACTGGGAAGCAAGGATAGCAGTGTGGTACATCTCTCTGGAGGCAGAATTAGGATGTGGGTAGCACAAAGCAGCAGCTTTACTCAGGATGCCATGGTGCCTTCTCCCTCTGTTACCCACACTGCCCGGCTACCTCCTGGGAAAAGGAGCACACAAAGCTGCTCCGCTCCCCCCACTGGATGTTTCAAGAGAGAGGGGAAGAGAGAAGGTGACATCCTGGAGCACTAACTTAGGATAGAGTGTTGTCATGGAAACAACATTTCCCCTAAGATTGTTTGGCCTGGCAGAGTGACAACCAGAACTGAGGACACTGGCTAAACAGGACATCAAGGGCAATGAGATGTGCTTTTTCACTTGCTTTCTTCCTTCAGAGCCTAGCGCTTCCACCAGGGCCCTCTTCCATGTCCTCAGCCCCTCCTTATCCTCAGTGCACAAAATAGCTCTGTCAGTGGTACCACTTACCCATAGCCTTCCAAACTAGACTGAATTAGGGATTGTTGAGCCACCTGTCTACAGTATTTCAACAGCACTTATCTTATTTAATCCTCTAAACAATCACATTCATTTATTCATGCAACATGTATGTATCGAGAATCAGTCATATGTCTGGCATAAGCTTTATTATGCTCTTGTCATTTTATGAACGGGGACACTGGGCCTCAGGAAGCTTAAGAGGCTGACCTCGGGCCACACACTGAGGCTGTGAGAGCCCATGAGCAAAAGATAGAACTCAAGCCAGATGAGCTGATTTCAAAACAAATACTTTTCTCAACTAGAGTGCAAAGTAGCTTTCCAATTCCATAGTGTTTGGATGATTTTATTTGGAGTTTTATGGAGAGAAGGAAAGAATCTTGGATATGCTAAGAAAACAATGGCTAAGTGTTTAAATCAAAGACGTAATTGGTAAATTATATTTCTTGCCTGTACAACCTTTTAGGAAACAAAACAAACAAAACAAAAATATAAAACTGAGTCCTTTGTCTTTTCCCCACTGGGTCTTCTGCCACACTTTCCAAAACGGCTGTAAGATTTACTCGCAGAGATTTAGGTGGGGAAAAAAGCTTGTACTGCAACCTCAGTGGATAAGAAAGGTGAGGGCCTGTGGGGGTGTGGAGCCACACTTGTTGGTTTGTTTTCATGAAACCGGCTCTCATGGAAAGCGCCTGCTTCAATCATAGGCACGGGGGAAATCTGGGCAGAAGGGAGTCAGCACGGGCTGTAAACTGTGTTTTAGAAGACCCTGAAAAGCATTGGACCTACACTGTCACAAAGTCAAACTCTAGAACTCTCAATTTGAGGGCTTAAAAGTGGCCTAGCAGGAAGTGACAACCAGAATTGAGGACACTGTGTTTACTTTCTCCTTCTCCACCACTCCTCTATGGTGTATGTATGTATGTGCATGCGTGTGTGTGTGTGTGCGGGTGTGTGTGCATGTGTGTGTGTGGCTACTCCCAGGAGAGACCGAGCTCTGTTGGAAGGAGAGGCCAGTTTCTCTGAGACACTTCTCACCTTGGAGCGCAGTCCCTAAATTTAATCCTTAATTCTGCTGCTTCCTGATTTGAACGTCTCCAGGCAAATAATATCCTGAACTGCAGTGTTCTCCTCTACATGATGATTGTGATAACAGTAGCTTTGCAGAGTCACTGCGAAGCCCCAGTGAGACCTTCTGTGTGTGGGCTGGGAGCGGCCTGATCCATAGAGGAAGGTAAGATGTGGGAAAAGTGGACCAGGCTCCAGACAAACTTCAGAACACTTATCGAGGTGACTGCCAGAATTTCACCATTCCTCTCCATCCTCATCAGCCTCCCTTTGCAAAGGAGAACAGTGACAAATGTGTGCCTTGTTAGAATCAAAGGGAGGATAACAAGTAATGTAATAGTGCTGCTAAACTGAGAAGTCTTACTTAGATGAAAAGACCCATCATTGCCTTTCCCCTAAGCAAGGCATTGTGCCTGCTTGAATGCCTACAATCAAGGTGTTCGCAGGCTCCCCCCTGCCCCACCAGTGCAGGGGCTGCAGCTCACAAAGGAGCAAAATATACAGGTTCCTCTGACGCAGAACAGTGCCTGGGTAACCGGTCAGCAGATGTGCGTACTGTGCCAGGCTCCGCTGCCCCACTCATGCAACATGCTGGGGTTGGGAGAAGGTGCACATTTGGGAAAAGCCCCATGGAGTTCAGGCTGTAACTGGCCTGGAGGAGTAACAGACTGGGTGTCCAGGTCCAAATGCCTCAAGAGGCAGACAAGGATTGGACAGTAGTTTGTCTGGGAGATGCTCTCAGCAAGTACAAGGGAGGGAATAGGACAGTGAATTGGGGAGGTGATCAAAGTCAGTAAGGGTTCATTGCTTTATAGTTTCCCCCTGAGAGCAAGTGGGCTAAACCCTAGGAGGAGTGGACAGGCTGTGGCTTGCGTCTACGAGTTCTGGTACCCTGCAGAATGCACATTGTTATTAATTCTTTGACATTCCTTTAGCCAGAGCAGGTTTGCAGGCAGAGTGGTGAACTGTGGGTGGGTGTGCCAAGACATTATGTGTTTATGGGGAAGGGCAAGAGGTCTGCAGTATCTTCTAGCTGTGGCCAAAAGAAGGCGTGGATACACCATCCAGAATAAGGAACCCATGGCAAAGGACAGAGAAGTGTAAACATCCTTGTAATGGCCTCGTGGTCCCTGTCCAGCATGTCCTATTGAGGGTGCAGAATCTGCATGGTGGCATTTATGCAGGGGTCTAAAACATTAGTAGGTCATTCGGGCTAGTGGTCAGAGTCATCTGAGCCACCAGATGTGGGAGCTTCTCTATGTAAGGCCTATGATAATTTTAGTGAGACATGGTAATATTTTCATTTCTTTGAAAAACAGAGAAAAGGATAAAAATAATTCAACTTTGCTTATACTCATATTTATATACCAACATAGTACTAAAATAATATTGTTTATTTTTTTAATGGAAGAAGAACACTTCAAAAGAAAAAGTATCTACAGTCCATGAAAGTTCTAATGTGGCGTATGAACTATTGCAACAAACAAAATCACAAATTTTGTCATCCTAACAAAGCTTGGGTTTATTCTTCATATATATAAAGTCCAATTAGCAGCAGAGCTCTACATTTTTATGCATATGGTTTCAGGGTAATTCTGGAAGTTCACATCCAGGTGACAGAAGAGGATAAAGTCTGGGGAACTGTGCAGTTTTTGCAGCTGGGTCCAGGAAGTAATGTACACATCCTCTACCCAGAGTCCTCAGCCTGCACTACAATGGCTGCCATCACATGGCTGATGGGAAATGCAGTCGAGCTACATGCCACAGGGCAGAAGATGCATTTAGTGAGAAGCCACCCTGCTTTGTGACAAAGGGATAGAACATTTAAAAGTTGCACTGTCTAAAAAATCATGAATATATGGGCAAAAATAAGAGAGGAAGACAGGTAGCAGGTGGACTGCTAAGGGATAAAGCTAATAGAAGATGCCTCTCTTTCTGGACAGCTGGTTTTCTTCAGCACCGGTAGAAGTCTGCACTTCGACACTGCTGACCAGTTGAGTCATGGTCAGTCTGGTCAGTCATGGTCCCACCTACTGCTGGCTGTGTGAGCTGTTCTCCAGCAGGTCACAAGGCTCAGGTTAGAAGCTCACAGCGGAGCCGGAACTGCTGCCCTACAGGTGTGCCTCCCTCTGCGGTCACATGGCCGAGGGATGGAGCCCACACTAGGAGCCTGACATTTCAAGAGGGCAGTGCAGAAGGGTTCCTGGCAACTCTGCAGACAAAAACACAGATTGGCATAAGGAAAAGACAGGTGGTTGGTCTCCTAGCTAGCAGTGCCAGCTCCCAGGTGCAATCTTGGCTGCACATGGAGATCTGCTAAAGTGACCTGTCCAGCCCCCTCCATGTGCAGTGACTCGCAACCTACCCTTCATGTGGCCCCCAGCTCAGTGACTGCTCGCAGCGGGGGTGAGAAGGATAGATACCATGCCCGAAGCAATTGATAAGCCAATTCTAATTGCATCTGCCTGCAGACAGCATTATGGGTGCTGAGCCTTGCTCCAGACCCACTCCCTTTTCTATCACATTGAGAATTTTACTATTTTACAGATGTGATAAAGGGAGCCCAGAGACATGAAGTGACCTGCTCCAGGTCATCCGGCTACTGCAGGATGAACCATCTGCTTATGCCAAGTGCATCTGGTTCTGAGTCCAGTGTGCTCTTTATGAACACATAGCACGGCCTGGGCCAGAATGAGTCCTGCAGGTGCCTCAGCTGTGAGATTTGAGAAGGGGTCACTCTCAGTGTCACACAGAGGACAGCTTCAGTGCCCAGGAGGGAGGCTTCTTCTGTCTGTGGCCTGGGCACCTCACAGTTCTCACCCCATCACAACCCAGAAGGCCCCTGCAGCTGCTACTGCCTGAAGAGGCTGCAGGCTGACCCTTGGGGTCAGGAAGTGCCCATCTTCACCCGTAAGTCTTTATCAAACCGACTGAGAGATGGGCTATCAGGAACAGGGGGCATGAACTCTACATCTGTTACAAACTCGCTCTCCTTGGGTCACCCCAAGGTGTCATCTGCTGCATGAGGAATGGCTCTCTACTCCTGCACTTTCTGTTTATGCTTGCCCCAGCGCTTGGAGCTATAATATCATTCACTTATTCATGTATTTGTTTAGTTTTATTCCTCCTCTCCACACAGTCTTGGTGAACAACTACTTTAAGCCAAGCCTTATGCTGAGCAGTGGAGACACCAGGGAATCAGAGGCCCAGGGGTCCTCCTCCCATGGTCTCCAATGAGGAAGGCAGATTGCAATGCGGCAATTAGAAGTAATTAGCAGATTGTTCCCAACAGTAAGTGCCAAGCATCCAGGATGGGTGCCAGACCTGCTCTGGTTTCAGGGAAGACCCTCTGAAGAAACAGACTCTAAACTGGAGCCCTCCAGCTACCCTAGCTCTTCACTCTGCAGAAGGGCTTCTAGGAACCATATTTTTTCAGAAGCCTTCTCTCCTTTGGATACTTCCTGATCCAGAACAGAACACAGGTTCCTCTTCTTCTTATATTATAAGCACACAAGTACCTACAGATTACAAATTTTTGCTGACTTTTTTCCTGGTGATATATCAGGCTGAGGAATTTGCTCGAAGGTTCAAGGACACATGGCAAGTTGATGACCAACCTGAGCTCAGTAGCAAACTTTCTGACTTGACCTTGGTCCAGGTCCTGACCTGACCTTTGTCCAAGGCTTGTTTTCATGGAGTGACTCATTGGATGGCTGAGAGGCCTGATTTATTTACACAGCTTCACGAAAGTGCTAGCTGAGGCTGCAGCTCCGCTTGTTGAGGAATCATTTTTCCATCTTCCTCCCAAGAACATATGGGGAACTGGCTGGAGTGGAGCTGCTCTCTGCACAGAAGCTTATTTGAGAATCATTGCCCTGGACAGATGAGGATCCCGGCTTGCAAAACTGTGGACAGATTCAGGCTGGAGGTACTCAATGTTCTGGGCCTCTGCAAGTAGGAGCCAGTCTGCATGCTCCACAGCTTGGAGACAACAAATACTTGTTTAGCTTGTTTAAGGCTAGAGTTTCTCTTGTTTCCTGGTGTGGAGGAAGATTAGTGGCCTTGAGGCACAGCCCAATCTCCTCTCAGGTGAGGGTCAGTGGATCGCAGATCAACATGGCGGATCACAGGTATTAACATTAGAGCTAGCTTTGAATCTTACCTGACATGTCACAATTGCAATGTGTTGGGCAAAACAGTTAAACCTTTTGAGACCCACTTTTCTTATCTGAAAAATAGCATAAACAGATTCTATTCTTCCAAGTTAATGGGCACAGTAAATGATATAGTACACTTGCACTTGGCCCAGTCTTTACCCAAGAGAGAAAATGAGTGGCAAAGATTACCATCTTCTCACTTGTAGTCTAGTGGCTTGTCATGTGCAGGACTGGGACTTGACCTCGTGATTGAGCCTAGGATTACATAAAAACTTGACTGATCTCCGAGAATACCACAGGGAGTAGTACATGGGTATCCAGGTCTGGAGTTTGCTGCAGCCTCTCATTTCCTTACAGAACAAACTTAAATTCCCAGGCCTCTAATTTTCTTGAGAAAGCAGACTTTAAACAGGTAACTCAATAAACCATTCCACCATGATTTCCCAGTGCAAACCCTACTTCTAGTTATAGTCTTAGTTTACTGCCTCCTAAACGGATGTTCCCAATTTTGTCCACACATTAGATTCGCCTAGAAGCCTCTTTATACATCTAACTTCCAGGCTACACCCCACACCGATTAAATCATAGTCCCTAATGATTAGGACTCTGGTATAAGTATTTCCTGAGGCTGCCCAGGTGGAGCTGAATTCAACTGTCACGACCAATTTCTCCCACAGGTGCAGGTTGGAGTCCAACAGCAAGACTGAAGTTGGCTTATCTCAGGCGCCATCTGAGCTCTCCTACCTTGTGCTACCATACACAGCCTTTTCAGTATTTATATTTCCACTGTCCCTGCATTTTTACTCAAGGCTTTGAGGCAGTCTTTCATAGCTGCATTCATTTAAAAGTCTCTCACGCACTGATTCATTTACAAGAATATATGGAGCGTATGTTGTAAAAACTATGAATGGGTTGTTGATGTTGTGTTAGGGTAAAGACACTTGAGTAGATCCTCAAAGGGCTACACCTCGGCCACCAACAAAGGTATCCTCCATCCCGTGGCGTGCTCCAAATCTTTCCACTGCTGGAGGGCCCAGATTCAACTGTTACAGAGATAACTGTCACATGCCAAACATCTTGACCACTTCAAGGGAAGCACCTTTGGGTTTTTAGGCAAAAATTTCTCCAGAAAGATGTCCTGATGCATCAGGATTCTTGGGGTGTGATACAGATGTTTGGGCCCAGTAACCCTGGATGAGTCCTACCTGCCCTCAAAGAACTCCAAGCTCCCGAAGTGTGATGCTTTCTATTCTTCAAACAATAAGGTCAGAAATTTCTCTGGGTACCTGCTTCATGAAATTTAGTAGACTATACGTAGCCTGGAGCAAAGAAGAAAGGAAGAAAGAATTAGGGCAGAAGGAAAGAGATGGGGAGTAAGTAAGAAGAAGCAAAGAGACAAAGACAGACTGAGGCTGACACTAAGGCCTTGTTTTTCTCTGCCTGTCCCAAGATGGAGGCCAAGGAAGATCCCTTTAGGCTCATGTCCTCTGTCACTTTGAACTTTGCTGGTCAGCCTCCCTCCCTCCCCACTTGAGGGCATTGAGAAGTTGCACACCGTGAAGGCCCTCATTAAAGCATTCCTCTACAAGTCTATTCTCCAATCAGCATTTATGTCCCAAAGTGCTGTGAGAGCCTCCATCCTCTCATCATTTGGGAAGGTTTTATTACTCTTTCCTCACAAAATCCTCGATAGCAGCTGAGTGACTCAGTCCTGTGCTATCATGATGGGCATTACCAGCTTTAGTGCTTTCTTTGTCCCTTTGTACTTCCCCAGCTCTGCTGGTCTGGTGGGTTTCCACAGCTTTCGCTGGTCATACAGCTCAGGGAGACAGTTGCCAAGCTCAAGGGCCCAGGACACATGCTAAGGCTGAGCTTGAAGAACCAGTTCAGGGCCAGACAGCACTAGCGTCCTGCAGATGAGGTCTCACATCTGTATGTTTACTACTCTTCATCAGCCTCTAATTTCCCTTCTCCAAGTAGGAACCCTCCTACAGTTATCACTTGTAGATCATTAGTCACTTGTCACACTGGGAGAAATGTTTCTCCCTGAATGAGAAGCCTGGGTGCCTGTGTGTGTGGGAGTGAGTCAAAGAGAGCAGAGGTGAAGTAGCAGCCGTGCACTTCTGAGGGGTGTGCAGAGCTATGCTTCGCTAAGCAGAGATTGCAGAACAGAGCTGCTGAATTGTGTTTCAACAACGGCAAGTCCGCGGGGAATTTCTGTAGAATTAGATATATTGCTGGACGTGAATAATTAAGGATTCTGATGTGGTCAGGTAGATTAATGTCCCTCTGAAAGCTCCAGATCAATGTTGGAAAGGGAAAAAATAAAAGACATGCATAATTTAAAAAAAACCATCAGAAACTTTGCTTGACATGATGACATTACTGATTTTTTTATGATCTTCTCAAATATACTCTATAACCGTTATTAATTTAGTATCGTTAATAGCTCATCCTTCAAATGTCAGGCAAAAGCCAAAGCTGAAATAGAACTGCTTAGAGCTAGAAAAGTCCAGGAGAAGGGAGGAGACTCCAGGGTAAGAAGATGCCGGCTGCTTCCGGTTTTCCTGGAACTCCTAGCCAAGGTCTCTGTCAAAGCAGCTTTCCTCATGGGCACTGCCTTGCTTGTGGTTCACAAAGATGGCTAAATCCAGCCCATTTGCTGAGCATCTGCCACCTTGGCATTGGTTTGGCCTTATGCCTGGTGAAGTGCTGGGGACTCAAGTTGGGAGGACTTTAGGGCTAAAAGATAAAGACTTCTCAACAGTTCCTGCTCTCCTCATGCTCAGGATGGATTTAAGTATTCTTTCCTCCTAGTCAAGTCCCTTTAAAAATGCAGATGTATCTGGAGGGGACAATATACTTAGGATATTAGTAATAAATATTTGAAGGCATTATTCTAAGTGCTTTATATCCATTTGATCCTCACTGCAACCCAGAACATTATTATTTCCAGTTTAATGTCTACACAAACTTGGATTCAAAGATCCTAAGTAACTTTCTTGAGGACACACAGCAGCTAATGAAGACTGGAATTGGCATTCAAATCATGTTGACAGCAGGACTTGCACGTTATCCACCATATTACATGTGTCGTACCGGTAGTTCCTGCTGCAGGATCTAAGAGGTACTGAGATTCTCTACAAAGAAGAAAGTACTTACTGGTCCAGAAAGAAAGGCAGCTGAAGCAGTGAAGATATGGATGAATGAGGGTGCTAGGAGATATGAAGGCAGAGGTACAAACAACTGGCCTATCCCTTTCTCCAGCCACAACTTCATCTCTTTTGTGATACCTTGGGGAGCTCATTATGGCATCCCTATTAGGTGTCATGGTGGGTGGACCATGCCCAACACTCCTCAGTGGATTCATGTAGCCTGCTAACTGCTCATCAAACTGACCTCCTAAGTAACCATTGGTAGTAAACTTTAAAATCTTACTATCTTAATTACTTTTCATTGGTAAGACAAAATAACCATCCTGAAAGTTAAAGGGAGAAAGGTTTATTTCAGCTCCTACTTTGTACAGGTTTTAGTCTGTAGTCAGCTGGCTCTAAGGCAGAGTAGCATGGCAGAGGGGCATGGCAGAGGAGAAACAGTCCAAGGCAGGGCAGACAGGAAGCAGTAAATATCATTCCACTTTCCTCTTTATTTTCCATTTGGTTTCCAAGCCTATTGATTACTGCCACTCACACCCAAGATAGGGCTTCCCATTACCCATATCCAGAACAATGTTAAGGTGATTGTGGATTGATCCAATTATCACACACACTTAATCCATATTCATACACCCTTGGTCCAGCCACCTCTGAAGTGCTCCACCTATGAGAAACTTTAATAGGATGTAAGACATGACACTTAGGTTCTGCAAAGACCAGGAACCTAAATGTTCCAAGCATAAATGCAGACATTTTCACTTAGAAGGGCCCTACCTTTGGAGAGCTAAGGTGAAATGTAGCACAAACAGAAGTTTCAAGGGACAGCATAGAAAGATACCTTAACTCAGAAGCTGTAGAGTTGTTGGCTCCCCTCTCCCCATTCCCTCATTTTCTACATCAGGTCCTTACCAGGACTTACCCGACACAGTGGATCACCCAGACATTTCTCACTGGAATCCCCCATTGTGTGTTCTTCAGAGAACGAACTCAAAGAGAGTCCTTAAGAGAAAGAATGGTTAATCTTAAACTGAGCCAAAATACAGATTTAACTTATCCACTCCATCCAACTGCTTGGGAAAAAAATGAGTTGTTTGCCTGATCTAACGAGTCCTCAATACAAATGAACAAGCAGTGCTGTCCATGTGGACACAGGCAGAGGCAGCTGAGAGCAGTTTGCTCAGCTGCCTGGAAACTGGCTGGATGTCTCCACAATCACAGCACATGTGTGCATTCATGGACCAGCACACACACACACACACACACACATACACACATACACACACGCATGCACCTCTTACTATTAAATTAACCAAGCTAGATCTCCACTGTGGGAAATCTCCATTTTAATATTAAATCAGTAATTAATAGCCAAGGCACTTAGTTCACTTTCCTTTTATTGGCTTTGCCATAGATACAGAATGGACAAGGGTATCCTTTCTTTCAGCTAGCAAGCTGCCCACCCCCAACCACCTCCTGAGTATGAATATGTTCCTATCTCATTTGCATCTGATTATTAGTGCATTGAAGCTACAGTCATGTACACCCTCTTTATATTCACTGGAAAATTAAATTACAAAAGTTTTTCTATGTTGCAATTTATTTTCTGGTTGGAAACGATTGTTTTTTTTTATATTCTAGCAAATATCACAGTCTCCAAGACTTAATGAATTCATGAGCATTGATTCCTAGGAGGAATAGCATGCATAGTATATTGGAAAATAGAGACGCTCAGCTTAATGTCAAAATGTTTTACTTTCTCCTATCCAAGCCTTAAATACACTGATGTCTAGAGGCACCTGTCAATATGCTCTGCTGAGGTGGAAGGGGACCATGGAAAGCTGTGGCTTTGGAATGTACTGAGTGACAGAGCCCATAGGATACAGATATTTTTGTGCAATATCAGTCCTCAGTTCCAGGGCCCACTCTGACTATCCACTCCCCAAACCTGGACCTGTTGCCTCACCCAGTAACACAGTAGATAAACTTCACCCTATTGATATCTTTTATTTGCATTGTGTAACTGTTTTCCTTGAAAACCAGTATTTAAATGTTAAGAAATCTCCTAAAACAAAATCCAGACATTTTTACTTCCTTCAAAGAGTTTGAAGGTCTAAGAGCATTGCGCTCACACCCAACACAATAGCAATTAAGGGAACCAAGTGACAGCAGTCAGCTCCCTCTCAGCCATATTTCTGGGGACATACTCTGCAATTTTCTACCATTCTCATAACTTATGGATGGAGGTACAGCATGATTTGCACATTTTTTAAAAAGCACATATTTTTCTTATGAGCACTTGTTTTTTTCTTATGAGAAATATGTCTCTGTATCCCAAAATAGACCTGGGGAAAAGTATCTCAATAGAGGGGTGAGAATATTATTTTTCAAAGTAAGTACAATATTTTGCTCAATTTTCAAAGAGAGAAAGGGGAAAGACTTCTCACAGATTTTTTTTTTTTAAATCTGGCCTGCTGTCCTCGTTTTTGTAATTGGCCTTCACCTTGGAAATATTTGAATTTGAGACACTGCTGACACATCCTTGGTGGCAGATAGGGAAAATCTGACACCAGACAGACCTCCTCAACTTGCATGGCCCCCATGTCTGGTGGTCTCAGTGTCCCGTGACTTTGAGACCCGGGGCCTGGCCCCCTCATGTAGTGATACTACTAGGCTATACTAGCCCCTGTCACTTTTCTGAGGCCTGAAGCTCCAATGCTGGGTATCAGGCTGAGTGCTGAGGTCCCCACTTAGAGCATTTCCTTGGCTCCTAGAGGTAAGAGCAAGTCTGCCTCTTCTGAGCCTTTGGGTGTAAAATAATAAGAAATTTACATATTGGTCTCCACTCAGGAAAATGAGTGTCCTCAATTGCTTACAATACCCTGGGTGCTGGGAGCATTTCAATGGAGTGAGGGGATTTTGAGGCACTCCTGGCAGCCTCAGGGTGGGGACTGGTTGCTGGGAAACCACCATTGTGATTAGAGGGTTAGAACTTTCTCACCCTAACATCTCTAGAGAGGGAAGAGAGATTCACGCAGGAAAAGTGCAGTTGGTCACCAGTGGCTGACATGTGAGCGAGCATGCCTATATCACAGCTGCCTCGGAAGCACAGAGCAGCAAAGTTCAAGCACATCTGAGCTGCTGAACACACGCAGCTCCTGGAGGGCAGAGTGCCTGGGAGAAAATACAGACGCTTTGGACCCCGCCCAGGCCTGTCCCTCCACTTCTCTTTCATTTAGCTGTACATCTGTACTCTTTGTGATGTGCTTTATAATGAATTGATAAATGTAAAAAACAAAAAACTTGTTTTCCCTGATTCTGTGAACCATGATAGCAAATGAATCAAACTCAAGAAGAGGATCTTGGGAAACCCGGTTTATGACTGGTCAGTGAGAAATACAAATCATGTGGGACCTGTACCTTGTATTTGAAGAGGGTTCAGACAGAGTCCTCAAACTGAGGGACCTGACATTGAGTTGGCCTGGGTTACATTGTAGGGTACCAGTTGGGAGCCCACAGGAGAACTGCTGAAAGCAATGCCACATGTCTCATGTCAAAAACTCTATTGAACTTTGAGCTTCAGAGAAGGAAAAGGAGTTCTGCTTCATAATGCAGAAACATTTTTAGCCTTTGATTGGTGCTTTTTGGTTCCAAGATCGTGTGTTCCTAACTTTGGTACCATTCCTGAGCTCATGTCGCATGCTTATCTCATGGTGCGTCTATCCCTCCACCACTGTTCCTGTTGCACATGGCCAAGAAAAATGATGTGGGATAGGAACCCAGTGAGGAAAAGAAGGGCAATATTGTGGAGCTTGAATGAAGGAACAAGATCAATACAGAAAGGCAAAGTAAGTGGGGTGAGGTCTCTTGCAAATGGATGCTGTGGGAGGCTTCCCAGCTCTCTTTGTAGTATTCCCTCTACTACCTGCAGTCCCGCTGTACCCATGCAAGCAAAGCTAAGCTGCTTCTTGGCAACTAATAAGCAGAGCAAACAAGAAGAGCACCAGAAAGGAAGGAGCCAGGGACCAGATGTTAACCCCAAGATCATACCTCCATGACCCTCCCAAATACACCCAGAAGGGAGCTTTACTAATCCCCTAGGGGTTTCCTAAGCCAATCAAGTTGACAGCTAAGCTTAACCATCATGAAAAGCTTCTGGTTGAGTCATCTTTCTGTCATGTTGTCATTATTTGTCCCTCAAATATCACAGCAGAACCGAGCAGAGCTTCCATGATTACTGTGCTGAGCAATGGGTGTGATACAGAGCCTTCACAGGGTATTTGAAAAAGGAACCTATCAAGACATTGTCTTTCAGCCCTGTGCATTGTGGGAAATAATTCAAGCCCCAAGCAGGTATCTCTTCCTCTTCCTGTATAATACCATCTTAGCAGAAGCAATAATTCCAGAGACAAACCCAGGGACATTTCAGCACTCCTGAGTGTGCCCCCTGCAGGGCAGAAGTGGGAGTCCTGCTGAAACGCATATGAAAATAAACCACAAGACAATTTATGAGTAGACCAAGTTAATACTGGCAACTGCATCCTGGCTGAGCCTGGCTATTTACTTGGGAAAGGAACCCCAGCCTCACACTAAACCAAGTCCTGGTGCCAGGCTAGATTGTACAGGAAGGGCTGCCCCCAGTATGCCACACTCCACTCTTGCTCTCCACCTGATGGCCCACACCTTCAGTATGAGTCCCAATCCTGTTTCTCTCCAATCTCCTGGTTTTATTTGTTTTTTTTCCTCCAAATTTATGACCTCTGACCCTATCCATATCACCTCCTTTATCTCTTTCTCCCTGATTGAGTTCCCTGGCATCTTTCCTCTCACCAAACTGCACAGACATGAGTGCATGTTCTAGCCAATAAAATGAAAGTACACATCTCCTAGCTGCACTTCCAGAAAGTCTATTGCATTATTCAGTCCTCTCTCCTACAAACTCTCATGTCCGTAAACAGTCAGCCTTCTGCACACAGGAGGAAATGGTTCCAGCTCACCACCACCACTACAGATACTAAAATCCATGAGTGCGCAAGTCCTTTGTAAGAAATGATGTAATATTTCTGTAAAACAAATGTGCTCTCGCATTCTTGGGTCACATCTATATTACTTATAATGTCTAGTGTAAAGTGAGTGCTGTATAAAGGTTGTAGTATATTTTTAAAAGTATGTGTGCTTAGTAAAGACAGTATTTTTTAAAAATATCTTCAATCCTGAATGGGTTGAACTGTGCATGCTGAAACTATGGATGCAGAGAGCTTTGCATACCACTACATATGTACATACATGCACAAGTCCAGTGCCCATATACCTATCAGTATATGTGTCCATACACATATCAGTATACATGTTGTGATAAATTAACTAACGGTCAACTTGTAACGCCCAGGTGACCTGAGTCAGCATGGTGCTGGGTGTGGAAGGCCCACCGGAGGACTGTTGCCAATAGCATAAAAGCAGAACTGGGGGGGAAGATGGTGCTCTGCTGATTCTCCTGGAGAAGCTTGTCATGCTGATTTTCCTGGTATGAACTCCACTGTTATCATCGGAGGAGCTTGGGTCCTTACTGTCACTGAAGATGGCTGTTGTTTTGCTTAGGAGAGCTCTGGGCCCTACCTTGAGTGTTACTACCTGACTTCAGTGCACATCCCTCAGCCTGCTGGCACAGATTCTTCATCTGGCTGGCACAGACTTTCTAGCTTCCATCACTGACCTTTGGGCCTTTCCAGTGTAAATTCTTGATACAGACTTGCATGAGATATTGTCATGGGATGTAGGCCTCCCGCTGGACTTGGGGAGACCATTGCCATGGGCTCTGGGTCTTCAGCTGGATTCATAGAAGACATTGCAATGGGATTCAAGCCCTCAGCTGAATTATTTAGGTTTCTAGTGTGTAGATAGATCTCTTGCACTCTTTTGCATTTGACTCTTTGGGTGAATATTGTAAAATAATCCTATAAACTATATGTCCTGTATTAAATCTGTGCCCTTGTAAACCCTGACTACAATGCATATACACATACATCAGTACATGGTACCTATACATAAACATGCACATGTATATACATAAGTTTATTCAATAGCTGACTCAGCTGACACATACTTTTTGCCTTCCTTCCTGGGCCTTTTGCCTGATGAGAATGTACAAGGATGCCTGGGGAGGCAGAACCATGGTCTTTCAGAAAAGCCACGTGAAACCAATGAAGGGCAGGACAATTGAGACAGTTAAGTTTCTACCTCGCACCTGGGACCTGCAGATCCAGTCCCAGACTCCCACCCTGTATTTCTTGTCAGGTGAAAAAAATAGTACCTATTTTTTCAAACTACTGCTGTCAATTCTCTGTTACTAGAAGCCCAACTTGATCCTAAGGGATATACATGAGATGTCAGTTTTTACAAAATGTCTTCAGAAACATAGTTTCTTACCGTTTCATGGCCTCAATCATATTCCCCTGAAAGTTCTAATGTAGAACATGACCACATTTGAAGATAGAATGTTAAAAAAGGTGATGATATTAAAATGAAATCACAGGGGAGGATCCTAATCCAATATGACTGATGTCCTTAGGAAAAGGAAAAAGTGAACTCAAGACACATACATAGAGGTAAGATGACACAAAGACCCAGAAAGATCTATGAGCCAAGGAGAGAGACTTGGAACAGATCCTTCCCTCCCTACCCTAAAAGAAACCAACACAGCTGACATTTTGGTCTCTGGCTTTTATGCTACAGAACTGGAAGGAACTTTTTTGTTGTTTAAGCAACCTAGTCAGTGGTACCTCCTGATGGCAACTCTAGCAAACCCTCATTTCCTCCTGGTGTTGTCTTAACCTCCCTGGGTGAGGGGCTTAGCAGTTAGAGAACTCACACCTGAATTACCCATTACCCAAGAAGTCTGTAATGAATGGACGGGTTCAGAATCTGCATTTTCACCAGGTCCTCTGGTGACTCTTAAGTGTGCTGTAGTTCAAGAACCACTAGTTTAGTTCTTCAGTGTCACAAAAGTGAGAACATGAGTGAGAGAGTAGAGGTGGGCACTCCACTGACAGGTTGAGGAAGGAGATTATCTGGGGGCTGGAGTCAAACTGGGGTGAGACCAAGACAGTGAGTCACTCCACAGGAGCAGTGTGAGTGAAGATTCCAAGGTGGGAAAGACAGATGTGCACGGTGACAAAGACTCTATAGTGTAATATTAGTGACCTTAACTACCTTTGTACGAGATATTGTGGCTTACATAGACATTTTAATTCCCTTGTCTGATAATTACATTATCAGAAGTAACTCTCACCTGGTACCCTGGCAAGGTGAGGTACCCAGGAGGTTTGCAGGTGAGGTTCCAGATCACAACACCCCCATCACATAATATTTTCTTGTCTCCTTTCTATGGTGGGGAGGAGGACTGAGTCTAGACACTAGAAGAGAGGGTGCACATTGTCAAAATTTCCACAGGCTTTTTTGAGCAACCAATAAGCTCAGAAGCCAGCGCCACCCCAGGTCATGCCACAGCATCAGGGAGCTCTGTCACCCTGAGGCACCTTAGCTCTCTCCTTGCATTGTCTGCTGGCTGACGGGGAGCAGGTATAAGGAAAGAGTCACAGGAAATGATCCCTGGAGAGCATCCTAAGCTATGAAGACCAGGAAACAGGGGAATGTTTCTCTCTTCCATTTGCATATTTAAGACCCATCTTCAAAGTTTTGTGGCTGCTCTAATTAAGAGGACGGCAGCAAGCAAATGTGCTGATGGGGAGAGATTGGGCCTTTGGGATGTATCACACATTCCATTTCCTTAAAAAGGTGCCCTCCTCCCCTATTAAACCACCTGGGATGTTTTCGGGGTAGGACTTCTACCTAAGGAAAGGAATTTTTGCTTCACACCAATGTACAGCAGTAGAAAGTTAATGTGGAATGATGGTTGTGCATAGGGCAGCCTGATCACTCTGCCAAAGCCATGACATTTGCCCACTGCTGAGAGGATAAGTCTGCATGTGTGTCTATCCATCCCCAGAGCTATCTTTATCTCTTTCTCTAAGTAGTTAAGTCTGCTTATATAATGCCCACAATATAAAGGAATGAAATAAATACTCAAGGGAACAGTTCAGTTAGGGAGACTCAGAGAAAAATATGGGAGTAAAAATTAAGAGCAAAATAAATTTACAGACTATCCAATGCAGACCATAAGGTCTGGTACTGTTTGCCATCAACAGTTCCCAAATGTCACTCTGGGCTTCCAATAGCCAAAAGAAAGAGAGGATAAATATACAGTTACAATAAGCAAACTGTCTAAAACAGGAAAGAACACTTTTAAAAGAATGCCAGTTGTAAGCAGAAAAACAAAACTCAGCTATCTCTGACAATGAGGCCCAGGAGGAATGAGTCCCTTGGGTGTTTATGAAGAAGAGACCTTGCTGTAAAGGAAACATTCTTGGCAACACCCTCGCTGTGACATTTGTAGACTATTAATCTGAGTCTCTCAATGGCTCACTGCCAAAGCCCAGAAAAAGCAACGTGGTCTGGAATGAAAGCATTCTGATGGTGTTCCGGAAAAGGGTAACATTTATACTTCCTAGAGCAGAGTGCCTTAAATTTGAGGGTATATGAGCCCTTTGAGGATCTACTAAAAAGAATGTCACCTCTACAGAAAAACACATGTACACCAAGCGTAATTTCAGAGAGGAGTTACAGGCAACTCATGCTCCTGAAAATCATCCATGGACCATGAGCTAAAAGGCATTGAGAATAAGGACAGCCTCACCCTTATGGCTAGGAGAATGTCACCAGGAAAGTCATCTGAAATGCTGCTGGGCTAACAGTCCTAGTCCCGTATTTCCCACCACTGGAGCATATGTTCCTCAGAGAGTTTGCTAATTAATTGCAACTAATCTCTGAAGTAAACAGCAACAACAACAAAAGATACATCTAAAATGTTCATGGTTTATGCATAGTTTTCCCTATTCACCCTACTAAATATAATGAAAAGGCCTAGACATTATATATACAACAAACATTAAAAAAAGAGTGAGAAAAGGATTTAAGCAACAAAATGGGGGTGATTTCCTTGAATGTCTTTCTTAGCTTATAGTTTGGTGTTTGTCTTAGTTACTTTGTTTCTTGCTGAAACAAAATACCCATAATTAAAGTTAAAAGAGAAAAGACTTATTGAGCTCACAGTTTGTAGAGGTTTCAGCCCATAATTAGCTGGCTCCAAGGCAGGGTGACATGGCAGACAGGCATCACAGGAGAGAAATAGTTTGTGTCAGGCCAAAGGTAGCAAAGAAAGCAAGAGACAAGCCAAGCTTCTTTCTGTCCCCTATATTATACCCTGACTATGGGGATTAGGTCAAAACAATGAGAAACTGATTTAGGAATCACCCACCCTTTGTCTTATCACCTTTAGTCTTAGCATTGCACCATGAATCAGTCATACACTCTATATTCAACCACCTCTGAAAAAGCCCACTGATGACTGCATAAGGCTTTGGGGGAACATCGAGACACAAACCTTAATAGTGCTGAAGAAACCAGCAGCACAAAAATGTACATATGTGAGGGGAAAATAAACTTGACCAAAAGCTTGATACCATTAGTAAAACAACTAGAGTAGAAACAACTTAAAGAGACAGAAATTTTTAGACAATAATTATTTTACAAAAAAAAGAAAAAAACAAAAACAAAAGCTGAAGCCCCACCATTACCTGTGCCATGAAAGGGAGACTAGACCAACAACCTTGCTAGGGCATGATGAGTGCTCTAACTCTGCTGCTAGGATGATGTCAGAGGCCAGTGGAGAGACCAGATTTCATCTGAGCATTACATACCAGGAAACAATAAGACATCTATCTCTCTCAATGAATGACAATGTAGAACACAAGAGGAATATAGGGATTCAGGGCAACTCTTTCCAAGCTGACCAATCAGTAGAGGCTCAGCAAGGAACAGAATTCCCACCCCTACTTGGCTATTCCAAGCAGCATCCTTCTTGGGTGTCAACAGAGACCAAGCAAAGGATGAGCACTTCTTCTACCTGGCAGTAACCGGATGGCAGACCCCTTCTCCTCCGAGGTGATATTAGAGTTATTTAAAGTCAGAGGTTTAAACAAAACCGTCTCACAACATGATACCTTAAATGTTCAAAATTACTTGTTATGACCAAGAACTTGAAAGATCTCAAACCAAATGGAAAATATCATTTATAGATGCCAACACTAAGTATGACAGAGATGTTAGAATGACACAACAAAGATGCTAAAGCAGCCATCATAAAAAGTTTCAATAAGGAATTATGAGGGTGCTATGTAAAATAGAAAGCCTCAGGAAGGAAATAGGAAAACAAAGAAAAAAATTAAATCGTAGAACAGAAAAATATAATAATTGAAATAAACTCAATGAGTGGACTCAAAAGAAGAATGAGAGAATCAAGGGAATAATTCTTGAGTTGAAAGACAATACAAATTACTCAAATTGAAGAACCCAAGGGAAAAAACACACTAAAACCCCTTGAAACATGAATTCAGGAACTTGGAAGACTATAAAAATGATCTACATTTATGTTATTGGAATGCCAGCAGGAGAAAGAAGGCAGGGTTGAAAAGCTACTTAAGATAACAGTTGTTGAAAAAAGACCTCATGTTGAGGAAAAAATATAAGCCTATGAATTCAGAACCCGCAGTAAATCCTAAAGAAGACAATTCCTCAAGAATTACACTATGATACATCACAGTCAAACTTCTGAAAACTAAATGCAAGTACTGAAAGAAGTAGAATAGGAACAGTACTTAAAGAAATAGGAGAAACTATTTAGAAGATGTCAAAGTCCTCATGAAGAAGAAACCAAAAAGAAGTGACTCATTTTTAAAGGACAAAAAGAAAATAACTGTCAACCAAGAGCCCCACATCAAGCAGACAGAGCCTTCAGGAATGAAAAAGAAAATAAGGTATTTGCAGGTAAAGAAAAACTTAGAGGATTTGCCAGCAAATCTCTTAAAGTAATAGCTAAAGAAAACTCTCTGAAAAGACAGGATATAAAAAAAAAGAAATCAAGCAAGCTTAGACCATCAGGACAGAAAAAATAAAATGGTAGAAAAATACAAGTGAGTACAATCAACTTTTGCTTTCTTCTGGAGTTTTCTAAATAATGTGTGATGACTGAATCAGAAATTATAATAGGGACCAGAAATACAGCACAGCATCTGGCTGGCAAGCCTGCAGTCATGAGTTCAATGCTTGGTTTTTTAAAAAAAAAAGGGGGGGCCAGGGATTTAGCTCAGTGACATAAGTGCCTGCCTGGCAGGCACAAGGTTGTGAGTTCAATCCCCGGAACAACAACAACAACAACAACAAAAAAATTGCAACAGAATTTGAGGCAGTTCCAAATACAAGTAGATAAAACACTTACAGCAAATATATTATAAACATATAAATGATTTTCTCTACATGAACTGGTAAAATGATGCCAACGGACTGATAAATCAACTTAACAGGATGAATAGTAAACTCCTAGGAAGCCCTACATTCAAAAGAACTATAGGTAAGTCTCAAATCAAATTTTATAAAATGTTCAGTTAACCCACAGGAGGCAGGAAAAAGAAAACAAAGAAATGCAAATGGAGAAAGCAAATTGGAAGTATATAAAAGTGCATGATTAAACCCTCACATTTCAAAAAGCATTAAATGTAAATGACCTAAATACACTGAGTAAGAGAGAACTTTTAGAAAATATATTAAAAATATGATCCAAATGTGTGTTGTCTATGAAAGCTTCAAACTCAAAGATAAACAGAAAGGGTAGGAAAAGATAACGTCACACAGCTTGACTCAAAGACAGAAGGGTTACCTATTAGTATGCTGCTAAAGTAGAATTCAGAGCAAAGAAATTTAACAAACACAGAGAGACATTATGTGACAATAAAAGGTCAAATCTTACATGTGTGCATATTGACAGCAGGTCTGCAAAGCATATGAAACCAAAACTGATGACAGAAAGTAGAAACATACAAACCTAAAATTATACTGCAGGGCTTCAATGCCCCTTTCTCAACAATTGTTATAAAAACTAAGCAAAACTAACAAAGGTATAAAATAACTCAACAATATTATTAACCTACAGAAATCAATCTACATTTATGCAACACTCAACCCAATAACAATAGCATACACATTTTCCCCAAATTCTTATGGAACATACATCAATATTGACCATATCTCAGGCCATAAAATAAACTTAAACAAACTTGAAAGAATTGGGATCATAAATAATATCTTTTGCTGCCGCATGGAAATGAACTAGAAGTCAATAGCAAAAAGATAAGTGGAAATTCTCCAAATACTTCAAAACCAAACAACACGCTCCTAAAAACCCATGGAACAAAGAGGAACTTCCATGACAAATAAAAAATACTAGATAAAAATCAATATATAACATATCAGATTTTGTGGTACACAGCTAAAGCAGTGCTGCAAAGGAAATTTATAGTGCTAAGTACATGTATTGAGAAAAAGGGAAAGTCTCAAATCAATAACATAACCTCCCACCTTGACAACTTAGAAAAAGAGGAGAAAAATGAAAGCAAAGCAAGCCAACAATGAAAATAAAAAAAATAGAAATCAATCAAATTTTTAAAAAAGGAAAATCAATGAAACTAAGAACCAATTCTTGAAAGGATGAGTAAAATTGACAAAACTCTAAACTACCAAAGGAAGAAGAAAGAGAGAAGATTCTGTGTCGATATCATGAATTAAACACAGACTGTCACTACAGACCCTGAAGACATGAAACCAGTAGGGTAACACTGTGCACAAATTTAGACACATCAGTATGAGCATGTGAATGAAATGGGCCGACACCTCAGAAATACAAGTGACCATCTCACCCAATATGAAATAGGAAATAGGAACCACCTGTAATAATTGAAGAAATCAAATTCACAATTTATAAACTCTTAAAAAGAAATATCTAGCCCCAGATGGTTTTCTTTGAAAGTTCTGCCAAATATTTTAGAATTAAGATCAATTCTACATAAAAGACAGATGGGTGGGAGGGGACACTTCCCAACTCATTTTATGAAACTAGTATTATCTTTATATTAAAACCAAAGAGTATAAAGAAATAAGGAAGAGGGATAACAGAAAGGAGGGAAAGGGAGGGAAGAAGGGAAGTGGGAAGAAAGAGGGAGAGAAAAAAACATAGAACTTTACCCTTAATAAATATGGACCCCCAATTAGTTAGCAAAACACTAAGGTGCAGGATTCAGCACTATATAAAATGAATTACACACCAAGGCTAGGTGAGTTTTCTTCCGAGGACATAGGACTACTTCCGTATTCAAAAATAAACACAGTCACCTTATTAGCCAGCTTTCAAAAAAGAAAAAAAACTACATGTTCATATAAATTAGATTTGGTACCAAATGTACAACGCATAAAAGGAAAAATTAATAAACTGATCCTTAGGTGCAAAACTTTTTCTGCAACAGGTCCCATTCAGACCTCAGAAAGATAAACTATGGAGAGCGCAAAAATACTTGTCTTGACACAAAAATCTATAGGTGAATGTTTGTAGCATCTGTCTTCATAACAGACAAAACTTGGAAACAACCTGGAAGTCTTTCAACAGAAAATTGGTTAAATGACTGTGACCCATACACACCGTGGATGAAAAGGAACAAATTAATACAGCAACAACTTGAATGAATCTCCAAAGGATTATGGTGAGTGTGTGTGGGGGGTAGCAAACTAAAAAAGTCACATATTATATAATCCCACTTATAGACCATATATGAGCAAATTTTATAGAGATGGGGAGTAGAGTATCTATCATTTGCTAGGAATGAAGAGGAGGTGCTAGAAAGAAGTGAGTGTAGCTACATAAAGGCCCATGATGGATCTTTGCAGAAAACTAAGGGCTTTGCATCTTGATATACCAAAATCACCAAAGTCTGGTACACCAGTGTCGGTTCTCTGGTTGTTGATATGATACTATAGTTGTGCTCAAGGCAACTGGGTAGAGCTCCACAAGGAAATCTGATTATGATTATGATTATTAAGTACTGGAGATTGAACTTAAGATCTTTGCACTGAGCTGCATGCCCAGCCCTTTATTCTTATCATTTACTTTTTCAAGACAAGCTTTCACTAAGTCACTAAATTGCCCAGGCCGGGCTTGAACTTTCTATTCTCCTACCTCAGCCTCCCAGAATGTTGGAATTACAAACACATGTGCCATCAGGCCTGATGTTATTTCTTGCAAAAACATGGGACTCACAATGATCTCAAAATAATGAAAAGTTTGACTTAGGAAAACAAAATCTATGTAGTCTGTTTGCTGTGATAGTCATTGAAAGAAGGTGGCCTGGAGGATACAAAAAAAGGGCATGCGTTCCTCCTCTCCTGTGACAAACCACACCACCTTAATTTGACGACTCGCTTCCTGGACCTCAGTGTCCTCATTTGTTAAGTGGGAGGTTGAGTAGGTCATCTCTTTATGCTTTCCTATTTCTTGAAGAGCTGTGTAGGTGGGTGACAGGATAGATATAAATCCCAAAGTGCCCCTAAGCACAAAGTGCTCCTTGGCATCTCCATGCCTGCCTAGAGAAGCCATAAACACCACAGAGAAAAGGAAATAGGTAACCTGTGACTGAGTCCCTAAATGGACCTACAACTTTGGACTTACTGCACACATGACATTACTTAGATCAATCAGCTATGACAAACTTGTAGGTAGTTTTATTACTATATTCAGTGAGAAAACTGGGTCTTGAAGATATTGTGTGACTTTGCTATGAATTTGCATGCATTGGTGATTACAAAGTATGAATTAAAAACTCAACATGTCATTTGCTGGCAGAATGGCAAATTATTAAATCTCTGTAAGCCCCTGTTTCCTTGTTTGTAAAATAGGATGAAATAGTCCCTGTTTTCTTATGGAGACTGTTTGGAATTAGGCATGTGAAGCCTTAACACAAATCTGGAATATGATGAGCATTCAAAAATGTACAGAGATCACCATCATCATCACCATCATCATTACCATCACCATCATTATCATCATCATCATCATCATCATCATCCCAGCTACCAAACGGCAGGCAGTTTCAACCTGGGTGCTCTGATTTCAGTCCACATTCTAGACTCTCAGCCCTACAAGGTGCAGGACTCTTTCTGGGCAACTCCACAAAGCCTCTACTCAGAAGATACAAAAGAAGAACGAAGGAAAGAATAACCCCTTCCGAATATTCCAGCTCCCAGCAACCATCCCCCACCCCGTGGAAATGGTGAAACTCCCCTGATGAGCGGTCATCATATCTTCTCCCTTTCTCTTCCTTAGCTCCCTGACCCTCAGCCTCACCACAGACCACACACTAATTTCATAGGTGAGGGAACAGGAAGGTGAAGTGGAAGGGCTGGTGCAGGTTGCACAGAAGGTCAGAAAGGAAGCCCAAATTAAAGACAGCACTTCTGTCTCCCTCTCCTCTTCTGTGTCCCCACCTCTTTGCTAATCTCTTCCAATCTGTGCCCCTTCTAGGGGCACATGTGCATCATGTGCCCCTGGGATCCATGACATGCAGGACAATCTAGAAAAGAGGGAAATGGGTGAATGTCACTGTAGACAGGGAATGCTGAAAAAGTCAAGACTTGTTTTGGCTCCTGAATTAACAGAGAAAGTACATGGGCAGATGGAACAGGGAAAAATAACACAGGCATAGCACAACATAATGCAACTTAAGAAAAAGAGAAGGGTGGAAGAGTGTGGAGGTGTATATTCCTCCAAAAGGATCCACAAACCTAATCCTGGAGTCTGCTCACTCCCTCCTATTCTGGAATCCTGACTTGGGCAGTTCTCTCTCTGTCAGCCTCTCAGTGTGTAGAAGGGAATGCTGACATTCCTAGTGTGGCTTCCTCTGATGGTAGTGTGGAAAAGAGAGCATGGTCAGATATGGAGTTCAATTGGCAACTGTAGATGGAGGTCCAGGGAGAGACTCTGGTAGCAGTGGGAAACATCAGGAGATAAGGTTGGAGGCTTTTAGTGATCAGGGTGAAGTTAGGACAGGATCTTCTAGGCACTGGGAGGGGAGAAGGCCTTCTCTAAGCATGGTCATCTCAATTCATGCCAGTAAGGACAAGAGTAGTAGGACAAACACAATGACCCGCAAGGTCATGGACAGGTTCTCCCAGCAAGCTGAGCACCAGTATCTCTTCTTTCCCAGCCCTTATGGAGTACGCAGCATGAGCACCAGTCCCTGGAAAGCACTGAGGCTCCATACTCACGACTGCAAATTCCAGAAACCCTCCAAAGCTCCCCTTTGCGCCTTCAGGGGAATAAAAACACATGCCTTCGCAGGACATTCGAATGAACTCATGAAGCCACAAAATGCTGTCTCAGTGGGAGAGATAGTTCTTCTGGGAGCAGAGATGCTGGGACCTTTTGTGGCAGGTGTCTGCTGGGGCTGACCCTCTGGTGCTTCTCCTGGGACCCACACTCACCTGAGTCTCAAAAGGGATTAGGCTGCGGAAGAAGGCAGAGGACTGCTCAGGCTTAACTGAGCTCACAGGCTGGTACTCTCTCCCCGTATCTTCTAATTAATAGTCAGGATTAACAGCTGCTGCTGCTGGGCCTAAGCCATCTAATCACAGCCGCACAGGCTCCTGGGTGCTCAGCATCCCCTGTGCGCTGCAGCTCCCCCAGCCCTTGAAGAAATGTGTTCTGAAATTAAAACAACACAAACATAAGAAGAAATCTAGGCCCCCTCTCCAGGCCCAAAGCCCCCCAGGACTGAAACAGTGCCTGCCTTCCTCATGTCTGAGATGAAAGCGGAAGTTCCCATTTTGCCAGAGGCCCTCTGGGAGGCAGCGTTTCCTGAAGCCACCTTGAGAAAGGACAAGGAGTTTGCCTGTCATGCTACCTCCCAAGCAGGACACATTGGGAGGCAGCAGACCACCTATATAATCACGTTACTGTAATAGCTAACATTTGTCAAGTCTTTACTAGGTGCCAGGGCTGACTCTGTTATACACAAAATACCTAATTTCATATGCACAAAAAGCCTAAGCAATACATTCCACAAATCCCACCACCACCACCACTGCGCCATAGACTAGGAGCAGAGGGACAAGCACAGAGAGATTTCACCAGCAGAGTCACACATTGGTTAACAATGGAGCTAAAGTTTGAACCTACCCTCCCTAATGTTCTCAACCAATACCCTACGATGCTTCTGTAGAAAGAGAAGTTGGGAACCCAGACACGTGGTCTTTCAGCCTCCCTTTCTCAGGCCACCTCAGGGCGCTCTACACACCCTGAGCACACAGGACACACACTATACAAAGCCTGGTGGGGACCTCTGTGCTGGGCACATCAACAGAGCCTGGAGTCTGCCTGGGCACCACTGCTCTTCTGAGAGCTGGAGTGCAGAAGATGTGACAGGGGTCTGCCCCCGGTAGGAAATCATAAAGGTACGGTCAGAGCCAGCAAGCAGGCTCCTCAGCCTGCACAACCACATAGAGATGCCCTACTGGGGACCTTCGCTCCTCCTACTGGGGTCCTGACCATCGTACTTCAGAGACTCTGGGTTGATCTTACTGGGCTCCACTTTTCTTGATTCACTTCCCTGCCTGCTCTCCTTTCCTGTATTTGTGTTACCTCCACCAACATATAAAGACTATTTACAGTAAACCAGACACTGCTGGGGGTTGATAGTAAAAGGAAAACCCAGGGCCAGTTCCCAAATGATGGCCTAGCTGAAAGCTCCCATTGTTTTCATCTGTTTCTCTTTCTAACCACTGTCTCTCAGGGTTTCCACTGCGCCCTTTCTCAGAGAAGGGTTTCCTGTTTGTCCTCTGGTATTTTCCACCTTCCCAGTGAGAGCAGTGTCCTCTGGGCCCTGCTCCAATCCAGCACCAAGAGCTGAGTCACACTCCTTATGATGCTGAGTCACACTCCTTGTACAGCCCGCATTCTGTTGGGTCAGCCTGATAAGCTAATTGGAGATAAGCTGTCAGCTGTCAATAGTGAATCTATAACACTGCTGAGAGCAGAGGGAAATCCAAATGGATTTGATGTGAGATAGAAGAAGGTTTAGCAAAGCCACTTACTAGCTCAGGGAGACAGGCTCCAAGAGGGCCTCCAGCGATTCCTTCCTTTTGCAGTCCCTTCTCTGAAGTGTGGACTCCACTCACTGACTTACTTTCATGAATAAACTGCAGCAGAAATGATGAGATGACCCTCCCAACAGCGAGCTCCTTCACTACTTCTCTCCTACTGCCCTCATTTTAAGAAACACAAAGCCCATCATGGAAAGGCCCATGCAGCAAAGAACCAATACTCCTGGACCACAGTCAGGAAGGACCTGAGGTGCAGGGACTTACAACCAGATCCTGCCACATCAGTCTGCCAGGAGAAGACAGAACCCCAGGAAGACCCCGATCCTGCAACCCTCAGCTAAATTGAGCCCAGATTCCTGCCTTACAGAAACTGTGGGATAACAAATATATTAGCTTTAAGCTGCTATATTTAGGTTGGTTCATTGCTTGGCAATAGAGAACACACTAATTGAATGATAGCAGGCAACTTTTTAAATCACTTTGTCATAGAAAAACCTTAAATGCATTAAAAATTTGGGAATACAACTGATAGTCCCTATCCACAGGTTCCTCATCCTTGAAATCAACAACCTGAGATCAAACATATTTGAGAAACAAAAACAGAAATAAAAACAATATACTCAAAATATAATAAAATATAGTATAACAACTATTGGCATATTATAAATATCTAGATGTGATTTAAAGTCATCTAGAAATTATATTTAATTTAGAAATGCAGCAAAATGTAGAAAGATTACATGCAAAGATTGTTATGTCATTTTATTCATGAGACTTGAGTATCCATGTATTTGGATATTTGTGAGGTTCCAGGATCCCCTTATGACACTGAGGACTGACTATAGTATAAACCTCCACATACCCATCACCTAGTTTCAACAATTGTCTACACATAGCCAACCTTGTTTTATCTCTGTCCCCAAAGGCCAAGGTATTTAACCTTCCTTGATCTCAATTTCCTCTTCTCTAAAGTAATGTCGTTTAAAGCATTACCTATCAGCGATTACCTGAGTTAATGTATGTAAAAAGACTAGTGTTCTGGCACATGCTTAGCACAAGATCAATGAATGTCTATTCCTGCCTTTTTTTTTTCCTTTTGCATCTTAAATACAGAATTTGCAGTGACTTATTTTAAAGGCATGACCCATTAGGATATTTTAAATGAAGGTCAGTGTAGATGAGTTTACAATGATATGAAGGTAAGGGTCTGGCCCAAAGGTTTTCCTCAGATGTCTTATAGATGCACGCTCATGGGAATTATCATAGAAATGTCATTCTTTTGCCCTTCCATTAATTAGGTGGGAATATTTTCTGAATGCCTGGCTTACCAGAATTACCAGATACCAGGAAGACCAGAAAAGGCTCTCTTGCCTTCCAAGAATACAAAATTTTAGATGGTAGACTTTCATTTTAGTAACCACTATAATAGTTTTATTGGTTTGTAGAAGCATACACAAAGCTATGAGGTCGCCAAGTACAAACATGGGAAGGAGGCTGTCTTGGTACACTGGATGGCATTAGGAAAGAGACATGTTCAGACTTCCAGTGATAATATTAGCAGGTAACAAAGCAGACAGAGGCTGCCCAGCAGCGCTGTGCACTCTGGGAGTGGGTGCAGTGCATGCTTCTCAGTGACATAGCAGGGATGGGGAGATGAGCAAGCAAAAGCAGTGGGAAAAGAACACTCCCTGGAGAGGCTTGAGATGGAGATGAAGATAGACCGAGAGGGCAGGCAGCATGGGATGGAGGATGCCTTAGGTGTAGGTGCAGACTGAGAAAGAGCTGAAGGAGAGAGGGCAAAACCAAAGGTGCAGAAGAGAGGACATAAGTGATGTAGCAAGTTGGGGTGAAGGACAAGATATAGCAGATAGACATCATTTTCTCTGAGCCTGGTAGAGGGACCACTGGCAATACTGATCTCTTCAGAGTTCATGCCTAGAGCATTCTAGTAAAGGAGGCAAGTCATTCACCGAAAGTGAGGATGGGGTATGGAAGTATAGGGGTATCAAGGAGAAAAGTTCATTAGGGAAAGAGAACATGAGTCATTTCATTAGGTCCCATCCCTCTGGGTCAGCTAGTTACGAGAAGGGCAATGAGAAGTGGCAGATTCAGTGGACAGGGAAAAAGGAAGATGTATGGACTGAATGCGTGTCCCTGTAAAATCTCACATGTTCAAGTTTTCATCTGCAAGGTGATGGTATTTGGGACCGGGGCTCTTGGGAAGTAATAAGGATTGAGAGTCTGAGGGTATCACCACCATGAATGAAATAGTGCCCTTCTAAGAGGCAAGAGAGGACTAGTTTCCCCTCTGTACTTTCCACTGTGTGTAAATACAATGAGATGTCATCAGCCTGCAACCTGGAAGAGAGTCCACCACAGCCCAGCCACGCAAGGACTCTGCTCCTGGAGCTTCCAGACAGCTGAAATTTAAATTTCTCTTGTTCATAAGCTACCTAATCTCTGTACCTTATTGCAGTAGCCAGAACTGTGGCAGAAGAGGTATTTTAAGGTGTGAGGCCTCTGCAAAAAAAGGGGGAAATGGTGATGTGGGCACTGTTGGGGGATAAGAACCAAGAATAGTACTAGGCTGAAAAAAATAAAGATGTTATCATGGACTAAATATTTGTCTCCCATCTCAAAATTCATATGTTGAAGTCCTAATCCTCAGAATCATGGTATTTGGAGCTCAGGACTTTGGGAGGTCATTAGATAATGACGGAGAAACACCCCTCAATTTTATCAGGCCCTTATGAAAGATGCCTTGGTGAGATACTTAATTTCTTCCATTATGTAAGTGCACGGCAAAAAAGGTGGTGGTCTGCGAAAGACGGAGAGAGCCTTCATTGGGAAAGAAATCAGCTGGCACTTTGATCTTGGATTTGCGAGCCGCCTGCATTGTGAGAAATACATTTCCATTGTTGAATCTAATCAGCCTTGGTATTTGTTGTAGCAGCCCCAAATGACAAGACAGATGGCAGGAATAGAAACAGAGAGCGGCGAAAGGCAAATCTCCCTTTCCTACGGGAAGTTGATGTGCAACATGTTCTTGGAGAGAGCAAAGAGAAAAAGATGTGGTCTTTTCTGGAGCTTGGGACCCCTGGTGAAAACAACTCATCTCAGGTGGAGAATCATAGGCAAAATGAAGGAATGGATCTGGGTGCCAGTCTGGGGCGGTGCAGTTCCAGCAGCTACCTCCCAGGGTGGAGGGGATGCCGACCGTCTCCCATGGGGTGCAGGGCCTCTCCCACAATGCCTTTCCTGTAGCACTCAGGCACAGATGAGCCAGGACGCTTTATAACTTTCAATCCTCTTTTATGATGCTTGGAACTTGTCGCCATCTGCTAGGCAGGGCTTTAATGCAAATCTGAGTTTGCTTTTATGGTTTCAATTAACCTAATAATAAAGCAGGGCAGGCAGGCTCCTGAAGAATCTTCCCCTCCCACCCACTTCCAGACAAGTCTCTCCCTCCTCCCCCAAAATAAAAGACCATGATGGTCACATCCTGCAGCTGGAAACCTTCGCCACATTAACCATCTCCTGCCCACACAACTAACCATCTCCTACTGTACCACAGTTGCAACTTCAAAGGCAAACCAACCCAAGGACTTGTGTGACAGATGCCACTTCAGTTTAGAGCCCAGAAAATACTTCCTTGAGCACTACGTAATGGGAAGACCATGACCTTAAGAATGAAAGAGAGACACAAACTCACTTCCCCATTTCACATGGAGTCACCTTGGGAGTTGTCTGATCCTCCCTTTTGTCACCTGTAGTAAAAGGAAAATTGCAGATACCTGGTGAATACTGAGCATCCAACTCCTAATAAGCATCTTTCTGCTTTCAGTGGGAGCCAGAGGCAAGCTGGGCAAGGGCATCTACAATGATCAGCCATCCCCGTTTGCCCAGGAGGGAGAGTTTTAGGACTGTAAGCCTTCCACTGGTGAAACCTTGGAGGATTCCAGGCAAACTACAAGAAGACGATCATTTTTGCACCTCTTCACTTTGGTCTCCTCATTGGGCTTCACGGGGTAAGTAGGTAGCATGGCATCCCAATTCTAAATTCTATTTTCTTATTAACTTGTGACTTCCTTGGAAATTACATAAAACTTCAGATAGGTGACTTTTGATAATATAATTATTATCATTAGTTGCTCCCTAAATTATGATTTAAAACAATGTTATGATCCTTTACATTTTATCATTATATATAACAGGAACTGTAATTGACATCTGGAAAATCTCTGCAATGTGGGGCAAGCTATCAAGTCCACATAGCAATAAAATTAGAGGAGCTACTGATTTTAAACTAGTCATGTAGCCACTCTTTCTCCATTTCCTCAACTCTAAAGTGGAGCTAAAATAGCTCCATTGGTGAAAGTGAGAGATAATGCTTTTAAAAACGCCTAGTGTTTGTGAGCATTCATTAAATGGTGGCCTAGCTCATTATTGATTTTAACCCAGCAAAATTGTTATGTGTGTCTATAAAAAATATCTGGCATTTGGCCTTAAGTACTCAGCTGGTCTTTCTTTGGGTTTGAACATCTTGGGATTTCTAGCACTTAAATGATTAGGTAGGTATCAGTCAGCATTTGTCAAGTAAACAACAGGCTTTGATTATAATTTCCAAATGATCTTCTCTTGAAGCACAGGTTTAATGTACAATCTTATTTAAAGCATTTACTCATTGATTCATTCAGTCTATGAATACTTGACTGGACTTCTTGCTTTTAATGTGGTTTTCTAAGACTGGACCTTCCTCCATTCATGCAGAATACACTGGACTTTGGTTTTAAAACCAATATTATCTTTGGGTTCAGAAGTTCTCCTAACTCCTAGAAGAAGGATAGGGGCATTGGTTGGAACCCGGAGCAGGGATCAGTTTTATTTTCAGCTCCTTTACTTTAGAAACAGAACTGAAAACCCACAGTATCTTTAGGGGACTACAAAAAATGTTTTAAATTCAGAATAAAAAATGAATGATATTTGTCTTTATATTATTGCTTTTATAAAAGATTGTATATATTTGTGTATATATACATATAATTTATTTAATTACATATACATATATAATTTCATATAATCTCTTAATGGCACAAAAAGGGCTCACAAAGCCCAAACACTTTTTAAAGCCAGTAAGAGTCAGTATAATCCTGAACTACTTGTACTTTGAAACCACATTGTAGTTAGCAGAATGGTTATCTTCATGAATGACTCATTAAAATTTCTAATGCCAGTCATCCTCGATATGTAAGGTCATGGCAGTTGTCAAATAATTGGATGGATGGGTGGATGGATGGATTAACTAGAACAAATAAATGTTCATGAAGGTGCAAATATGAATAAGTTTTTAGAACCAGAAACCCAGAATATTTAGTGCCTTGCAAATTCAGAGAAGGGAAAAGTGACTTTGTTTTCTGACTAGGCTTTGGGAGAAATGACCCTCAGTTCTTACTCAATTTACACATGACGCATATTTCTCTACCAGACCAAGAGTCTTTAAAATTCCCACTGCAAAGTTAATATCTGCAGCAAGGATGTTGAGCCATGTGCAAAATAGTCACTCAGATGGAGAAAATTAAGCTTAAGGCAAGTAAGAGCCAGACCCCAGCTCGTGCCTTAGATCAAGTACTGCCCTTCCACAGCCAGAGGCTACCTAAGGTTTTATCCTCTGAGACTATACATCATTTCATTTGATTTAGACGTGAACCATTTTCAATTTAGAAAGAAAGAAAAGCAACGATAACAATAAACCAAAAATTATGCCACTAAAGTGCTCTGATCTATATTTTAAATTTCGTGGACTCTTGTTATATGCTATAATATAGTTGAGAAATATCAATGAAAGCACCTAATTTCTAAGCACCAATGATATCAAAACAACTAGCAAATATTGCATCAGCACAGGTAAGAAAGCCTATTCATTCCTTGTGGGACATTTGGGACTTCTCCCTCTATATCTCGGAGAATCACTGAGCAACAGCCCTCTGCCTCATTTGCCCTCTCCAAGTGTCTACCTGGGAACTCCCTAAATGCCAAGATCCCCATGATACAATGGCCTGTTGCTGGTGTCAGTTTCAATCACCCCCCTTTAACCTATCCCTTCTCACTGCATCCTCACTCCTAATCTCATTCCTGCTGTTACAAAGCATATTTAATAACTTGTAGACACCCAGAATGCCACGGTGAGTAATGACAACATCTCTGATCATAACTAGACATTGAAAGGGACACATTAAAACTAATGAATAAATGAGCCAATTTGCACTAAAATGCAATTGTAAATAAGCAACCTCAAACGAGAAGGGCAGAGGCTTTTTATTCTTATTCCTAGTAAAAGGCAGAGATAAATTGGGTGCAAATCGAGATCCGATAGGTGCTGATGGTAACAGATTAAGATCTATGAAAATTGGGAATACTTTAATGAGTTGTGTTGAACAGATTCAAGAGTTCCAGCAGCCTTTCCTATTGCTAGGTTTTTAGTGTGTCTCTCAGTAATGGGGTTTTGGAAAAGAATGTTCTACTTTCCTTGTAGGAGCCCCTACTGGTCTAGAAACTCAGAAGCCAAATGTATAGTCTTCTTCTGTTGTGACCTGCAAAATCTTATACCATTTTCTCACCATGTGCCTCACTTGTGTTATCCCTACAATGGGAGTAGTCACAATTATGTTTCTTGCTACAAGGATTTATGAGGATAAATGTGATAACATATATGCAAGTATCATTTACATAGGGAGAAAGGTCCCAGGATTTAGGAGACGGTTCAAACACAATCATGTCATGTGACCTACTGTGGGTTATTTATTTTACTTCTAGTGGACTAAGGTTTCCTCATCTGTAAAATGAGGAGGTTGGAATTGTCAGGGGTTCTCAAACCTGGCTGAACTTTGGAATCACTTGGGGAGCTTTTGAAAAAATAATGATATCTGGGTACCTCCTCTAATTTGTTAAAGCAGAACCTCAAGGAAGGGGCAGACATCAGTCTATTCTAATATTCTTAGGTGATCCTGTTATTCAGCCAGGGTTATGAACTGCTGAATTTAGATGAGCTCTAAAGTTTCTTCCTTCTCACACTCTGTCACTATGGAATTTGTTTTGTAATTGCCTGAACTATATTGTCTTTGATTCAGAACACATCCTCTAAGTAACAATGGAAGGATGCCAAAGGGCACACTAGGTGCCAGAATGGTGGGTTCCATCTGTTTTAGATCCCGAGTTCCTTTAGAAAGCTGGACAGGAGAGTTGGCACACTTACAACATTTCATCTTTAAAATAGTTGGGATTTTACACACATGAAATGATATAGCATATATTCTTCTGAGACTAGTTTTATTATCTTTAAGATCCAAGCCATTGTATGTATCATTAGGAAGTTCCCTTTTATTGCTGACTAATATTCCATGGTAGGAATATACACAATTTGTTTAACCATTCACCCACTGAAAAAAATGTGTTGCTTCCAGGTTTTTTTGTTTTTTGTTTGTTTGTTTACCATGAGGAAGAAAGCTGCTATGAACATTTATGAACAGGTGTTACCATAAACATAAGTTTTGCTTTTGGCAGGATAAAGGCCCAGGAGTACAATTTATTAGTTATATGATAAGTGTATATTTAGCTTTGTAGGAAACCACCAAATTAACTTCCAAATGGCCACTTTACATTTCCACTAGAAATGTGGTGATGGATCCAATTTATCTGCATCATTTTTAGCATTTAACATAGTATAATGTATTAATTTAGTCACCACTTAAAATGTTTGTATTTTAGTCATCCTGACAAGTGTGTGGTTTTAGCTTATATTTTCTTAATGATCAATGATGTTAAACATCTTTAATTATTTCAATTTTAATTTTTTTAATTCCAGGATTCAATCTGTCTCATTGAGTGTCCCATAGGCACCTAAAAAAACTATGTTCTACTATTGGATAATGCTCTATATATGCCAATTAGACTATTTTGAATGGCCATGCTGGTTACTCTTCCTGTATCTTTTCTGATTATCCCATTTAGTAGGTTCTATCAATTACTGAAAATGAGGTGGTAAAGAATTCAACTGTAAGTGAAAGATTATTTCTCCTTTTTCAAGTCTTTGCTTCATATATTGTTAGACTATGTTGTTTGGTGCATACACATTTAAGATTTTATGACTTTCTGGTGGACTGATCCTTTTATGACAATCTAATGTCTCTCTATCTCATGGATTTTATTTGCTTTGAAGTTTATTTTGTCTGATATTGGTTTACATATTACTGTATTCACATATATATATTTACAAAGTATATATACTTATATACCACATTATCATATTAATGCATATAACATTTTTGAAGTGACATTAATTATGGGGATTAATAATAGATCAGTGGTGTCCAGGAGTTAAAGAAATGAGAGGTAGCAGTGGCTGTAACAGGATTGTATGAGGGATAGATTGTTTTGTATCTTGACTCTGGTACTGATCACATAAATCTACACATATAGAATTTATACATGGTATAATCTTCATAGTACTAAATACACAGGGAGAAATGGGTTAGCATAAAACCAACGAGTTCTGAGTAAGTTTAGTGAATGCATCATGTTAATTTCCTAATTTCAATATCATTGTTTGACTTCTGAGGACGATAACATTGGGAGAACACAAAAGAGGTGGCCCTGCACCAGGCTAGCCTTCCCAAAGTGGAGGACCTGGGCTCGTCAGCCACTCCACCCATGCCGTGGTTTCCTGCTCCCCCAATGTCTGCGGCTGACCCAAATGACATTTCACCCAGAAGTGAGCCACCTGACCCAGACCACACAGAACCCCAAGTACTTAGTACTTCTGTTCCCACCTCACCCCCAACACTCACAGAGAGATAGATTTGAAACCAGATGATCTGACTCCAGATTCCAAGGATATAGCCAAAGCAGGGGACTAACAGGTCTTTTTAAACAGCTGCCTAGTAGGAAACTAGCAGGCATCTACACCTTTGAGTGATAAAAGAGAGAAAGAAAACACAGTTAACTAAGGGAGCAAGCCCATGTACTCCTCGAGGTAAGGAAACAGGATGTACAGGGACTCACAAAAGTAAAATGTCAAGTTGCTGTGCCAGTAATGTAGCCAATTTTGCCATCCTTTCTGAGGTTCTGTCTATAGGGTACCAGCTGGGTTTCTTACCAATGATAAACCTTAAAAAATTATTTTAACTTTAAAACTGGCCCACATATGATTTCCATCTTAAGTGTGGCTAAGAATCCACTTTAGCAGGTGACACCCCAGCAGGATAAGCTTTCACAGAGGACAAAATAATCAGAAAGGTGACTGCTCTTTCAGAAGGGATATGCTCAGAAACTACCCAGGGGAAACTGCCCACTGGACAGTTAGCAGTGAGCGGACCCCTAGATGGCCCTAATACCACGTTCAGAAGGAGGATAGAAGAGGACTTACCTCTCCACCCTCTCCTTCCTCTGAAGGCCTGTCCACCCCTTGCCAACAAGAGCTGCTTCCCCTGACAACCCAAGATGCTGCCACCATCGGTGGAGGAATTACAGTCAGGCTTATGTAGCCTCGAGCAGTGCGTAAAAGGAATCAGTGCAGCGTTACAGGGAAATGAGTATTTGTTTTGAAATGTATTTAAAAGCTCTGGCTAGTTAATTATTTAAAGACCAGCGGGTATCTCAGCTACCATAGAAACCTTTGCTTTGTGATTCCTTCCTGGACCCCTCAGACATTTTTCTGCAATACACACATATACACACATATACACACCCACGTCCACCCGTGCTTATACAAACCCATTTACACTCATACTTTCCCACTCACATATATGCAAAAACTTACACAAACTCATACTCCTTCACACACATTCTGTCTCACACACAGTGACATTCATAAACATAGACACACAATGCTCACACAAACATGTTCATACTCACACATTCACATACTCATGCTCTTGTACACTTGCATAGATGTGTTCACAGATGCTTACACAAATGTATTCACACATTCATAGACATTCGTATATCAATGCTCACGTTCATTCATAAAGAAAACTAGCACCTCTTTCTCTCTCTATCACACACACACACACACACACACACACACACACACACACACACACACAGATCTGCCATAGCCCTTCTGAATGAACCTGTCCTTCTGAATGGCTCTGCTCTCCTGTTTTCACAGCATTCAAAGAGCTCAGAAGCAACTAGAGGAGAGAAGACTCCCATGACTTTGGCAAGGTGTCTGTCCTAAGCAGGTCACCATTGTGAACAAAGCAGGGCACAGACCATAGCCTGGGGCCATTATGAACAGGTACCTCACTTCTGACTTTGTGGTTCAGTGCCACAAAGTTCATGGAACCAGACATGCTGTTGACTGGCATAGTGAGTGTCAGGCCAACACGGCATGGCCTTCCCAGCACCCAAGCTGTGTTTTCAGCTGCCATGTTGTCCTGTCCCAGCACGAGTGCTTCTGTACAGTGAGAAACACCATCTGTAAGTGACCTCTGCACACTTATGCAAGTCCCTTAGCCTTCCTGAGCCCTCACTCCCTCACCTGTCAAACGCATCACAGCCAAACACCTTTTTATTTGGGTAACCTCATTCTATCCTCTGAACTGGCACAGGTATCAGAGCCATCTACATTTAGCCTGTTCTGAAGAAAAGATACAGATCCCCAATGTCACATAGAAGAACCAGGCATTTTACTTCCAGATGCCACTTCTCAGGGCACCACCCCTTTCCTGCCTGTGGGACCCATGAGGAGGCTCACTCCTCATATGGAGGGTAAGCTCCTGCTGCTCCCTGGAGCCCTGGTCCTTGGGGCTCTGAGAGGATGCCCTCAAGAAAAGGCTTGGGCTGGTGACAAGGCCAAGCCACAGTCCCTGGCTTACAAGGGAGACAAGTAGAAGGCCTGGAGTTTCCCTCCCGGGGAACTTTCCAGGTTCTGAAGAAGCCCATTCTCACCCTTCCCTGCACTGCCAGGGCACTGCACCACTGAACTATATAATTGCATATTTGTTCCTGTTGGGTCTTGAAATATTAGGGTCCAGTGTCTAATTCCAGGGCTCCTGCACTAAAGATCCTGCCATGTAACTACAAAATAAAAAGACAAATAATGTGGCCAGGGCTGCAGCCTGTGCTGCTCTTAATTAATGGAAATTTTTATTAAGAACAGAAAAACCAGTGAATGTCTGCAGCCCAGCCTCCTGAGAGGTTCCTAAAGGGACAAGGATGCCTCTGAATAAATCCTGCATCACTTCTGCTAATGGTCTGTTTTTATGACTCGCTGTGTATGCATTTGATGATTTTGTCTTCATAATGGGGAGGAGATAGGCCACAGTGGCAGAACAGAGGCTAAATCTGAGGCCAGAAAGTTGTCAGAGCAGCAAGTTCACGGGTCTGCAGGGGCCAGAGACCTTCACCTCCAAGAGAAAGGCACATCCAAGCCAGTTCAATCAGACAAAAATGCAAGGAAATGAAGAAATGGTTGTACACATGGGTGAGAGAAATCAAGCTAAGTGATTCATCAAGAATCACATAGTGACAAGTGCAGAGAAGAGAGCCCAATGTTTAAAGCACAGAGGAAGTCAGGTGGGAGGAATACAGCACAGGAGCCCAAGGGAAATTGAGGCTGAGACAAGCATTGTGCTAACCAAGGATTTCTTTATACATCTCTGCTGAAGGCTCAAAAAGTCTAATGTATGACTCTTCAAATACCTAAAACAGGAAGCACGTGGGGTGCCCCCGACCAGGGCTCTGTACCTGGGTGTTGAGAGCACATGCCAGAAAAGGAAGCTCTGGTCATGTACAGGGTGCAGGTCCTGCAGGACAAGGTGCCAAGACCCAGAGGTCTGTACACTCACTAGTCATGTCCCTGCCACGGCATGTACTACATGCTAAGCACTGCGCTGAGGACCTCCAGGGATCAGCTCCATCAGCATGGCAAGCCTACCAGGTTTGACCCGCCCCTAGCTCCCCTTGACAGGTGACAGATCCGAGCTGAGAAATGTGATACAGTTACCCATGGTCTCGGAAGCAGGAAGTAATGGCACTGCCTGGAGGCAACCCCAGGTAATTCAGCTCCAGAGTCTGAGCTCCCAGTCAGAGAAGACATTCACAATGCTCTAGGGCAGGATGGGGAACCCTTTAGAGCTTTCCATGATAACAAACAGCCAGTTATGGTACGTGAGCCATAGGATCCCACACACACAAACGCACACACACTGCTCTGTGGGAAGGCAGAAGACAGAATGCATGATCCTTCCTGCTGACGGCAGCCTGGACACAAGGAGGTCATCTGGAGACCGGCAAAGGAAAAAGAGCTTCCTGATCCCCTCCTATGTCTCTCTGTCTCTCTATATATATCTTCCTGTCTCTGTCTCTCTGTCTCTCTCCTTCCCCTTCTCTTGCTCTGTTTCTCTGTCATTGTCTTTCTCATCACCTATCTCTGTTTTATTCTTTCTGTTTCTCTCCTTCTGTCTCCCTACCTTGTATCTCTGTCTCTCTCTTTGTGTTTCTCTCCCTGTCTGTCTTTCTCTGCTCCTCCCCCATGTCCCTTCCCTTTCTTCTTGAGAATAACAGGAATGAGGGTGAAGAGAGGACAGTGACAGCTTGATGACATCCTGTCTAACTGGGGTGTTTCTCAGGCTTTCCTAGAGCCATCAGTGCCCCTCCAACAGTTTCTGTTTACACAGTGCCCTATGCTGGTTACCTTTGTTAAACAGGTGCCAGGAGGCATTTACCTGCCCATAGACACACCCGTGGGAAAGCAGATTAGGGGTCAGGGTTAAATCTCACAGCTGTTTGTGCTTTGGTTGACAACACACTTTAAAAAAAGACAATTTTGCTCTGAGCAAATTTAGTGTCAGGTAAATGAGGTGACAGAAAAAAGAGAGGGGTTTCTCCTGGTCTCTCTGAAGAATTTCATTGGTCTCAGCTTTTCTCTGAGCTCACGTGCACAGCAGCGTTGCCCTGGGAGTGAAGGCACCGTGCTGCAGGTCTGAGGACCCCAGGTCAGGTGCTGTGCATGATTAGATTTTAGTGAGCTAGTGATACAAAGTGCTGGGCCTTCTGTGCAGTGGTCATCGCTGCTTCTCTTCCTCCTGCATGGATGGCTTCGAGACACCGGTTACCAGTGCACCTGCCTACTTACGGAATTATGCGTCCAAAATCCCTTGGGCTCTCAACCTTTTCTTTGCAGCTGTGTCAGAAAATAACGATGCATGTTCTCTGCCCTGGTGATGCCGTCCAGGATCTCGTGAGGACGACTGGAGCACCTGGTTGTCATGTCTGTTCCCAGGACTCCCATTTCCATCAGCCAGCATTTTCCCAGTGGATGGGAGTGCTGAGGCTATGTGTCAGCCCATTAGCACAATTCAGCAGATCAGTCCCAGGAACCCCAAATGCTTTTGAGGCACAAGAGACAAGCAGATAAAAAACCAGAAACAATTTTTAATGCCACAATCTAAAAGCAAAGCATAAGGGGATAAGAATCGCAAACTCCCTAGCCACAGTACTGGCCTCTGGAGCCTGAGTCCTGTCTTCCTGTTCCTCTTATTTCTGTTTATCCACTTACAACCTCAGCAGATGGTCCTCCTCAGAACCTTATGCCAATATGAAGTGAACTCTTTTCTCCCTCGTCTCAGACTAGCCTCTTTTAAATGCCAAAGAGGTGTCATTCTAATGATATATCCTGAGCAGAGGCCACATTCACTTCTTCACACTCTTAGCATTTGGAAAGCTGTGACCATGTCTATTTTTAGCCCTCATCTTTGTAACTTGAAGGGGTCTCCACCAAGGCTCACCTAGGGATCTAAGGACAGATCCTGGATACACATGCAAAGCACCAGTTAACAGGCTTCATGAGCAAACTGGATCAGGTTCACAGAGCCAGGCAGTGGCTCCTCCACAGAGCTTCGTGTATGGACATCCTCAGTAACGACAGACACACTCACTCACGGATGCAGTGTGAAGGCACACATTCTGCATGTGCACACATTTGAACACATAGGCATGGATAAGCATGGAAACATTCTGTTCTGAATAGAAAGACCCAGATTCCAGTTCTCTGTATTCTCAATGATGTAGTTCCTTATGGCCCCTTTCCATTTTATAAAGGCAACTGTCTTTTGATGCACTCCAAATACCTCCTTTAAGTTTGCAGGAGATGCCTTTCAGTCTAGTGGGACCCCCAATAACCATGCAATCGAGATGTTTCTTTACTTTTCTGTAATTCCCATGACCTAGTGTATGAAATGAGGCTGAGAATATTTACCTTGTGGAACTGTGAGAAATAAACGGACACAAATGTGCTCTTCAATTATAAACCAAAAGAGTGATGTGATTCACAGTGAGAACACTCTTGGACACCTGCATGTGAACTCAAACAGCTCTTCCATGGGGGCACTGGGGTTTCCTAACAATGTCTTATAGAGTATAATTGCAGTGCTGAGTATTCCAGGGGAATGACCAGTTCTTGGGCAGCGCAGTATCTGTGACAGTCAAGGTCAGAGAGAGGGCATCTTCTGAGACCAGTGGCTTCCCTCCAGGAGTCAGAGATTCTATGTACTAAGACCAGGCCAAAAGGTCCTTCCTCTCAGTTAGACACAAAAGTCTGTCTTCTAAGGCAAGACACAAGCAAGGAAACTAATGGGGAAAAAAAGGTGTTTGTGTGTGATAGGGAAAGGTACATGAAAGGAGACTCACAAAAGTTTTCAGGAAATAAAAATATAGGGTACATTTCCCACACATGAGGGCCCACACCATTGCTTTTCCCTAATAGGAGTCCTACCCCTTGTGCATCTCTGTGCTCATCATCTGTGATCATCTGGTTGGCTCTTTCTAGAAGCTGGCGACATCCTCTGGTGAAAAGACCTGTACAAGTGATTTAACAAAATTAAGCTGCTGGGTGAAAAATGTAATTTTTATGAACAAAGCACATTAACTCTATGAAATGCTATTTTTAAGAAAGGTGATGGCTACAGCAGAGGCTTGCTACACCACAGCTTTAAAGGGTAACAGACACTATTCTTCCAGGAGGCTGACGTCTTAAAGGTCATGAGTTGTTCCCATTACAGAGAAGGAAAGAGCTTGGATGTTACAGCAAAATGCTTTCCCCACAGGGCAGAGATACCGATGTTAGAATCAGAGCATCTTCTCCACCAGACAGCTCTTCCAGCTCACACTTCGGACATCTCCCTGGAGATTGTAGAATGAGGACACCACAAATTATTTAGCGAGCTCATTTCAGTAGGTGTCCCAAAGACCTCAAGCCAGAGATCTTTTCAAAGTAATGAACGAACTGGAAAAAGCAAACGAATAAATTAACACTTTGTACTAATGCTCCTTCTCCTCAGTGCTGCAACCACTCTGCACACCTGTGAAGGCTCAGTTGTGTGCACTCTCCCTTGGAGCCAAGATGAGTAAATAATGCATATTATTATCACCACTGGAGGCAGGGATAGCTTGAGACTCAAACTGGGAGAGCAGAAGGCACACAGTGAACAAATGAGGAGCTAAAGCAGGAATCAGGAGCTAAAGGGGATGGCTTCTGGGTAGGTCTGTATGCTTTTGGGTAGGGAGAGAATTAGTGAAAAAATACATACTGCAAACAAGTGCAGATCACTTGTGTGAACCCTCCGGCAGGGGGTGGACTTGGATCCACAGCAGAAACACAGGGCTTCCTGCCTCACAGGGAGTGTCCAAGGGAGGCAGGCCATGTTGTCCACCTCTCTACTCTTCTCCTTATCATTCATCGTCCTGGGGGTGGCCCCTCAGTTTACTTCTTGCTTATTGACTTTGAAACTCAATTACAAGTTTCTGCCTCCCAGGAAGCCCTCTTTAACACGAGTGTGGAGAAGAGCTCGGGCTTCTCAGGCTTGGCCAACTGCATAGCCATCCAGACAACCCCACACCAGTCCTCTGAGCTGGGCCATGCAACACCTGAGGCAATGGTCATACATGGCACCCGAAACGTGGCCCCTCTGAGATGAGGTGTGTTCTAAGTGTGAAAAACTCCGAGATTCCAAACTTAGTGTCCAAAAAGATTAAGTAAAATATCTCATTGGTAATTCTCATTACTGATTCCTTTTGGAACTGATATTTTGGTTATATTATTTTAAAGTGTACTTTTAAAATTACTATCACTGTCTCTTTCTGCATCCTGAAGTAGTGCTTTTCAAAAATTTAAAAGGAGTAGATTTCAAATTTTTTCACCACAAAAAAAAGAGAAAGAAAATAGTTTGCCTGTGATGCGCTATGTAGGCCAGTAGGCTTGATTTAGTCACCTAAAAGTATACAGTGTACATACTGGAAATATGCATATTTCAGAGCATTATGCGGCAGACCACAAATATATCCTCTTTATCTGTAAATTAAAATTAAATGAATAATATTTTTTAATACGTAAAAGTATGTGGCCTTCATTATGTTTCTGTTGGACAGAATAGACAGCCACTGACTTAGTTTAACTGATGAGTTTTCAACCCTATGATGGTGTGAGAGAAATACACATTCATTCAGTCAGAAAGGTGCTTTAAATTTTGTTCTTTTGTTTGCCTGAATGGGGGCAGCAACCCATAGCTTTTCATCAGTCCCAAAATAGGGGAAGAAACTGATGCTCTGTAGCACGCTGTGTTGCCAAACCATGTGTTCAGTAGCTTAGGTGGATTAAATGAAGTTTGACCTTATGAAATGTTCAGGTGCCAGTGGGTTTATTGGTACATATCCCCATCGTAGGTCAAGAGGCGTCTTCACTTTTCCAGCCCTTGTGCCTAATCTCTGAGAAATCAGTCACCAGCTCTTCTCAGAAAGGAGCGAGCAGGCCAAGGTGGCCCTTTTAACTTATGATCTGGAAGAAACAGCCCTCTCCATCTACCAAAAAAGTATCAGGGGCCCAGATGCAATGAGGGGTTTGCTCAAGACCACAGAGCCCTAAAGGTCAGGCCTGGGATAGGTCAGAGATCTCCTAACTCCCGGACCTGTCTCTTCTAGTCAAACTGAAACAGTTCTGTGCTGTTAAAATTATGTTTTTAACTTTCTCTCCATATTAATTCCTCTGCATGGCACAACTCCCAGCCATCTGAAGCGAGGATTAAATGTTTTCCTGGCCCTGGGGCCCCAGAGAAGCCCAACATCATGCCTCAAGGTTAGTGACTCCTTCCAAAATTATAACTCACCTTACTCCCACCCGCACACCTGCACCTTACTACCATGCTCCTGGATTTAGCATCACGTAGAGAGATAACCCAGGCCTGCTTGGGCGCCTGCTGAGACTCAGATCTGTGTGCAGGTGTGTTCACCATGTCGCACCTTCACAGCTGAGCAGGGCATTCAGCCAGACAAGCAGGCCCAGCCAGCAGCACCCTTTCTACCAGGGACTGAAACCCAGACATCTGGCTGCTCTGAAAAGAGAACAAATAAAGCCTCTGGCCACTCCACCTGCCCTTGGCAAGGGGAAGTTGGGACTTACAGACATCTCAGTCCTGCAAGGAGCTCTTCATGAGCCAGAATCTCACACATCTAATTATATAAGTTCCAACAGAGCTCCTTTCTCGTGTGTCTTGTTTCAGTTCCCAAGGTCAATTCCCAGACTCACTGTATCAATTCTTTTCTTCTAGTACTACTCCTACTCCATCTTCTGAAGCAGGAGACTCTGAGTCCTGTCCTTTCTGGGAAGGTTCTCAGATGTACAGGAAACACCTGCAAGGAATTCTTTTCCAAGAGGTTCTCCAGCTCCCACAGAAGCTTCAATTCTTAGACCAGCTGTTGTTACCTCTTCTACTAATAAAAAAAATCATCCAGGGCTAGAGCAAGTACTGCCACAGGACACTGCTTTTTGAGAATATGTAGCAGGAAGGGATCATCTCTGGTCTTCAGTTCCATCAGGGAGTAATCCATACACATCTCTCTGTGTATAGATTAAAAACAAGAGTATGGATTTAAAGCTTTGCTTTCACTGCAAAAATACCACAAACAGTCAGGCAGACAGACAAACAGACAGACATATGCAGTCAAGAGTCCAGGGAGAAGCAGGGGCAGAGTCCTGAATTGCTTCCTAGACCGGAAGACTGTGAGAGTGACTGACCATCTTGGAACCTCATTAGGCCCATCTGTGAACACGCTCCATGTCACCTCTGTAGCTCACTTCCCGAGAGAGGGTAATCAAAGGAAATGAAGTGTGGAGGAGAAGGCTGCACACACGGCAAATGCATGAAGTACCCAGGAGAAAATAAATAGGCTCTCAAGTGCCAGGCTGGAAGTATCAAGGGATGAGTGAAGTATCACTGAGAGAAATGAGGCAAAAGGGGGACTGAGACATGTGAAGTCTCTGAAATTGACAGAAAGAAACAGAAGTGTCTATGGGCAGCTTATTGAAGATCCAGGGGCTGCGAAATGTGTCTAGAGATTCTCGAGGCTGAAGAGTACTCAACAGTCAAATACAAAAGGAAAATTTAGATGATGGAGCCCCCGTTAAGCTCCTTCCAGTCTCTGTGTGTCACCCTTGTGTTCTCATATTCCTGAATTCTTCTTCCTGCCTGCATTAGAGCAATGAGAACCCTGGTTTGTGGGGATCTAACCCAAGTTCACCCTCACACTAGACCCTACAGCAGAAGTCAGAGCTGATTTTCTTTATACCCCTAGGGCTTGGCAGGTGGGAGAAATCCATAAATGTGTTAAATCGATGAGAGGGAATGACCTCCCATGAATAACCAAGGCTAAAACCACTAAGGGCAGAACAGAGGATATCACAGCATGTAGGGCTGGGAAAACTAAGGTAGCTCAGGAAAGAAAGGATGTGTTGGGAGGAAAGCTGTGGGTGAGGGAGACCTCAGTGGGGAGCACATCACACCAGGTGCTCCTAGGAATTAGCCTTCATGGCTTTCCAGAAAGATGACAATAACTGTAATATACACAGATATGAAAAAAAATCAGAAATGGACCAGAATCAGGCAATCCCTGTCCAAATCTTTGTCTTGAAGTTTGGCAGGCAGATGCACAGCTTTCAAAGCTTGGCAAAGATGTGCTAGAAAGAGGAAAGAGCTGGTCCATTTTTCTAAGGCTCAGGAGAGACAGAGCAGGTGTTGCCCACATAGTATCATTTGGAAGACATATCTGTCCCCAAAGTCTCTTTTTCTCAGGACATAGCCACCACTCTTTTCTTTAGGTCAATACATATGTATTTATCAGATGCTAACTTAGGGACCCAGAACTGCAAGACATGTTACGGAAGCAGAGGAGACAGCAGTTGAGCTTGCTTTCAAATTGCTCTTGAACTTTATCTGGCCAGAATTTTTCTGCCAGGAAAGAAATTAAACATTCTTACCATCGGAAGATCAAAAGTGACAAAGGGAAACTCCACCCTCTCACTCACTGATATCTTCTTAATTAATTTAATGTAGAGTCTGTGGGTTTAAGTATAATTTGTGAGAATGAACTATCTAGTAACAATTCTCATGTGGTCAAGATCTCTAGGGGACATTATAACAGGAAGAAGCAAGCTGTAGATGTTGGAGCAAACCCAGGAGGGGAGATAGTGTGTCCAAGATAATGTGGGTGCTGTCTGTCCACGCAAAGCAGCAACCTCACAATTGTATCCTGGGTCTTCTTAATCTTGTTGGAAAATAGGGCAGGCGATTTTTGCAAACTGACTCTCCATATCAACAATGCCTGTGTGTATAGTCTTATGTTTACTCTACACATGTTTCTTGAGCATCAATGTTGTGTCAAGAAATATTCTAGAACTGGAATACAAAAATGAACAAAGAAGACAAAAATACCTGACTGAAAGGAACTTACATTCTCCTTGGTACTGAGAGTGTGACAAATCTAAATAGAGAGGTCAGGATAGGATTTACTGGTCACAAATCAAGAACCTGAGGAGGTAAAAGAGCAAGCCATAGAACATTTAGAGAAAAGAACTTTGTAAACAGAAAGAACACAAAACACAAATAAAATCTCCCAGCTATGAAAAGGATGCAGGTTGAAATCAGCCATTCTCCAGGGTGAGAGCCTATGATGACTGCCTGTTGCCTATAGCAACAAATCTAAATTACTCAACCTGACTTTCCCTGTCTTCCAGCACTAATCAGACTGACTTTCTTAACTCCCTAGCATGGTTCCTCCGATCCACCTGGACTAGCTCAGTAACACTCACATACAAAGCACATTCCTTTCCCCCAGTGCCAGTCATAAAGCACAATTATTCAAGATAGATTGGGTTCAGCTATAGGGGGCATAGTCATAGCCATCAAGGAAGATTGTAATAGGAGCAAAGTCCCCCAAACTGATATGGGATCCAGTTTCTACCTCACTGAGTCTGTCTACACTGCAGTCCCATTCACTCTATGCCTCGTAGCCTCTTTCTCCCCATCTGGAAGTAGGATTTGCCTGGGTGCATGGAGTCATCCAGCTTCAGCACTCTTGGTTTATCCTCTGAGATTGAATCTGGTTGTGTTCAGTGATGTCACTATTTTTCCCATGTCCCTTACTAATCATGATTGGCTAATGCTAGACTTTGGTCCTTATTTTCACTTCTATGACCTGCTTTGCTCCTTCTTGCTTTCAAGGCTGTACTAATTGTGCCAGCACATACTTGGAAAATCTCTTCTTCTCTCTATTCACCGCATTCTTTGTCAGTGAGAATGAAAGTGTAGAACTTGAAACTGTTCAAGGTTTGTTCTAGTCCTGGCATTCTGAGGTTTCATGTCCAATTCATATCTTGCTGTATTTGCTTCTATGGCTCTCTTGACATTCACTCTTCAAGTAATCTTTATGAAGTCTCTGCTCCATACCACATACTGTTGGGGCTTGGATAAAGATGTGCAAGACACAGTCCTTGCTCCAGGAGTGCTCACCAAAACCACTGGCCACCAAAGCCACACAGTATACTTAGCACTATGACAGGATACAAAGTTTAGGCAGGAAAGTGCAGAAGAGCTCATGCAAGCAAGCTTCCCTGGTGATGCAAGAGTTTCATCCTGAAGACTTATGGAGGAGAACTGAGAGGAGCATGACCATTAGTCATGATATGTTAACTTGACTAGATTAAGAAATGTCTAGCAGAGCTAGACATGGCAGCACATGCCTGGAAGCCTAGCACTCTGGGAAACTGAGGCAGAAGGATCACAAGTTCAAGTCCAGCTTGAGCTACTTAGTGAATTAGAGAGACCCTGTCTCAAAATAAAATATAAATAGACTGAAGCTATAGCTCAGTGTGGAAGTCCTGGGTTCAATCTCCAGTAATGTAGAATAAAAAAAAAGAAAAGAAAAGAAAAAGAGAGGAGAGGAGAGGAGAGGAGGAGAGAAGAAGGAAGGAGAGGAGAGGTGTCAGCCAATAAACTGTCAGCCCAGGTAGAGTAAGAAGGGAAGGAGAGGAATTCAACCTGAGTTTGAAAAGTTCCATTCTGTTTGAGAAAGTTCATCTTCTGCTACTGCCATCACCTGTGAACATTGGACTCTAGCTTCTTCAGCCTTTCAAGGTAGACTCATGCCAGGGCCTCTCCAGGGAGCTTCCAGGCCTGCGATCGGTTCTGCATCCTTGATCTTTCTTGTTCTGCAGTTTCCAGCTTTGTGGATTAAACAAATAATGGCCCCTCTGGTTCCCCAGCAGTGTCTCCAGCAGACAGTCCTTGAGACCTCTCCTACCTCTGATCCTGTAAACCTATCTAATAAATGTCTTTGAATAATTACATATCCATATTTATATACTCTTCCCTATTGATTCTGTTTCTCTAGGGAACTTTAACCAATACTAGGATTGTGGCAGAGATGTTTTAAGCAGAAGAAAGAGTTTGTGCAGCAGGCACAAAAGAACTAGAACCATTTAGGCACTCCCAGATGAAGGGAAAGGGTGAGGAACCAGGCAGATATAGGCACCCCAACACAGGTAACATTACTTTCATGATGTAGACAGGGACCAGATTGTGAAAGTCCTCAAATGGCATCTTGAGGAGTTTGATTATAAACTTAAAAGGAATGGAATTCTATAATCTATGTGAAGTAAGAGAGTAACACAAGTACACTTGCTTCCGAGAAAGATACATCCGCTGTACTGAGAAGAAAGAATCTGAATGCGGCTAGGAATACCTGGGCTTAGGCTGTTATCCAAGTAAGAGAGATTCCTCCCCTCCTGAGAGAGGAGACACCTTTGAGATATTTAATAGAGCAAATCAGGAGGATACAGTGACCACTAAGTTTGGGTGAGGTAGGAGAAATTAAGTTTTGGCTAGAATAATTAAATAGATAATAACTGCCTTCAACAGTTAATGAAAAAGAAAAATGAGCAAGTATTGAGTTCAGACTTGACAGTGCTAACCCTCACCTAGAGTTCCCTTACCTGCAAACCACACTCTCTCTTCTGTCACAATTTCTAACTGCCACTTTAAAACCACACTCTAGTGGCTATCACTGTCTGCATAGCATTAGCATTTAGCTATGATATGTATTTTTCAGCAATTCCTTTGTTTTGACACCACATGCCTATCCATCTTGAATCTAGTTGGAGATCTCACCATGAGTTTAAGCCCCAAATCCTCTATTTCTAGGGACCCTCTGGTGCCCAGCATACTCCTCAGCTCAGAACAAATGTTTCTGTGACCTCCCTCCTGTCAGAATCACAAAAAGACCTACCTGGCTTTGGGAGCCAAGGAGACAAAGTAAGCAGGAGAGACAACATGCCTCCCTGCACACACACAGGCTTCAGGACCCCATGGCCCTCAGCACGGAGGGCAGAACTGAGCTGCTCATTTCATGTTCATTCTTTTATGTTTCCATTTTGAGATTTGATGTTCAAAAGCTCACAGGTTATAGTAGGCAATCAATCCAAACAGAACGTGTGGGGCCGATGGAGCAAGGAGAATGTGATTCTGAGGGTTGGTTTTCTTTTTCCCTATGGTCTTTCTTATGCCACATAGAAAAATCTTTCTGATAATACAGAGAAAACCCAGGGATGAATGAGATAAAACTCCACTCTCTCTTTTATGAATGGAGATGCTGGGCATGAATGTCTGGGAGAGTGCAGGTGGCCATCCCTACAGTCAGTGAGATTTTAAGGAAGCCACCTTGATACTTTGTGACCTTGTGAGGACAGGAAGAGAGAAGAAAGGGAGGAAGGAAAAGAAAAGAAGGGGTCCAGGAAAAAGCTCAGGAAAGAAAAATCCAGATGAAAATGAGAGGGGAGATGATTTCTATGTGTCTGTATTCTCTGCAAGGGAAAGAAGACTCAATGAACATGTACTGAATAATATAATAAAGATCTCATTTTACTTAATTCTCCCAACAGTACCTTAGTTTTTGTATTATTATTGCTCTGATGATGATGATGATGATTATGACGACAGTTGACATCCCAGAAGGATCCTTTACTGCCTTTTCAGCAGCAAGTCCGCAGAGGCTTAATCTTGATGCCACCTTGCATTCTGTTCAGTCCACATCCCCAGTCACCTTCGGCTTGGTGCACAGTTAGAAGAGATCCAACAGGTAATTCCTTCAGGGAATAAGCGGAATCCCAGGCTTACCTTGGGCCAGTCTCTTCTTTGAGCAACCTTCACAGGACCCCAGAAGAAAGGACAGCCAGTCTCTTATTGCTGGTGACAGGCCTCTCAGGCTTGTGACACCCTCCTGGTTGTCCTTCTTGCTTTGAGGACCTGCTGGAATCCTGGAGCCAAGCAGTCCCCAACACCAGCTTCATTGCCTACAAATGAACACACAGCTCTGAGTCCGGAGTTGCACAGCGTTCCTCTTACCCCTCTTCCTTCCACCCAGAAGCCTAGAAGCATAGACCAGGTCAGCTCTCCCAGCATTTCTCCACCTTATCGTGTGTACTCGCCAATCCCGTCTCTGCGACTTCATCTGCAAAACCGTCCTCTCCCTGTTTGTTCTCAATAGACCTTTGCTGAGGTCTCAGTGGTGATGGCCACTGGGCAAAAGTATCCTAAGGTAGAGGTGAGAGTATCTGAGAGTTTAGGCATCACTCATCAGAAGGCTTCTCAGGGACAACATTTGGTCATGACAGCCACTGAGGGAGGAGCATATGTCACCAGCCTTCCAAGTCCTACAAAGTCACACTGCAATTGTCAATACCATGACATTGTGTAAAGTCCCAGCAGCACTGAGAGGCGCCTTTGCCCTCTTATTCCTTGCTGGCCTTGCTGATGCTTCTGGAGAACAGGTTATCTGCCTTACTGCCCTGCACAGCAAGCAACTAGAGACACTGCACTCCTGAGCACCAGGCGAGAGGCGGGGCAGGTCAGAGGCCAAGTCCAAGGTCAACTTCCAGGCCACCTTCACAGCACGGAAGGCCTCAGCACTCCTCAGCTTATTCTCACACTCCCGATGGCTTCGATAGTCCAAGGCCCTACCAAGCCCAAGGTTAGTTTCTTTTTCTTCAAAGGCAAGGAAGGATTTAATCTCCAAATCTTTTAGTGAAAGAAAGAAGAAAGAAAAGAAAGAAAGAAAGAAAGAAAGAAAGAAAGAAAGAAAGAAAGAAAGAAAGAAAGAAAGAAATAGGGATGCAGTTCAGTGTATGAAGTTCAGTAGCACTAAGTAAGTTTTCCCCCTCATACCCATGGGTGACACACCTGAAGCCATGCAGAGTACAGAATCCTGTATTTACTATCATTTTGCTACACATACAATCTGTGGTAAAGTTTAATTTATAAATAAGAAACCATCAAAGATAAACAATAACTAATAATAAAATAAAGCAAATCAGGTTTACTAGTATGTCTCATGAAGCTTACATGAATGAGCCAGGTGTGATGGCACACACTTATGATCCCAGCACTCTGGAGGCTGAAGCAGGAGAACTGTTGCAAGTTCAAGACTAACCTGGGCTACAAAGTGAGTTCAAGATGAGCCCGAACTGCATAGTGAGACCCTGCCTAAAAAAGACAAAAAAAAAAAAGGTATGTGAATATATTCTACATGTCTCTCTGCCTCTCTCTGTGTCTATCTCTATCTCTCTGTCTCGGTCTCTTTCAAAACACCTCATTGTACATTCATCTTTGCACTTAAAAGGACCACTTTATGTGTCTCTTTGGCATCTTTGAGTTGCCAACATCATACTCTCATTCTTTAGATGGATGATTAAGTAAAGTAAGTTACTTGAACACAATGCTGTGATACGAGGAGACTTGCTTTCCTAAATGAGATGGCTGTGAAGGAACAACCTAGCAGGTAGCATACACACAGGGAATACTTTGGACAAAGGAATGATGCACATCCCAGGTAAGAGTAGCAGTAGCAGTTTAAAATTGACCTATGAGAGTAATATGCTATTTAAAACTATGAGGGATGGTGCTCAATGGAAGAGTGCTTGCTTAGAATGTGGGAGGACTTAGATTCGATCTGCAGCACCACATACACAAAAGAATCTCCTACTGACTGCAATGGCACATACCTGTGGTCCCAGGACGCTGGGGCAGCAGGATTTCTTTAACCCATAAGTTTTAGAGAAGCCCAGATAATATGGTGAGACCTTGTCTCAAAATAAGTAAATGAGTTAGATGATAGATAGAATTGTTTATTTCTCGAAATTTTCTTTTAATATTTTTGGACTGTTGTAGTTGATACTGGGCAACTAAGCAAGACCGGGGTAAGGGAGGACTACTATACATTCACAATGTTTTATAACCATCCCCACGGTACATCACTAGAACCTTTTCATTATCCCAAACTGAAACTCTACCATTCAACTGTCACTCCCCAGCCCTTCTCTCACAAATCTGGTAATTACTATTCTGCTTCCTGTCTCCGTGAATCTGATTGCCATGAGTACCTCACATACGTGGAACTATAAAGTATTTGTAATTTACTTTGCTCAGAAAGAATCAAGTCCTCTTCTTTGCCAAGGGGTGATTTAAATACATCCAGCTTATTTCACTTAGAATGATGTTTTCAAAGTTCATCTATGCTGCAAGATATAGTAGAACTTCATTTATTTTAATTCCAAATAAGATTTTCTTTTATGCCTATGGCACATTGATCCATCCATCTGTTAATGGTTGGTTGTACCAGTTGTTTTGACCTTTTGGCTATTGTAATAATATTGTTATGAACAACTGATGGGAAAATATGTCTAAGTCTTCATTACTGTTTTTTGGGTGGGTACATATGTAGGAGTTATATTGCTGGGTCATCTGGGGGCTCTGTGTTTAGCATTTTGAGGAACTGCTACACTGTCTTACACTGGGACTGCGTCATGTTACACACTCCCCAGTCATGTGTAAATCCAATTTCTCTTTGTCTTCACCAACATTTGTTACTGTTATTTTCTGTTTGCATTTTTATAGTAAATATGATACAACACTCAATGATCTTATGTTTCCATTGAGCTTTAATTTACAAATGAGCTCTGCAAAGTTAACTATCATGGGAACACACACACAAACAAATCAGGGCTTTTTCCCCCCTGTACTGGGGACTGAACTCAAGGTCCTTGTACTAAGCTATATCCTTAGCTTATTTTATTTTTTACTTTGAGACAGGATTTTTGTTAAGTCTTTAAATTCTCTAGCCTGAGTGTTTTAGTCAGGGGTTACAAGGAGAACAATTACATATAGGACACAGAATTTATGGCGTTATTTTATGATGGTCACCCAGAGTTAAATACAAGAAAGTTCAGGAAATCCACAACACTAAATAAAGATGGAGAAAATTCAGCCAAGGGCCCGGGTCCCATAGCAATACTCTGCATGAGTGCAGCTGAAGACCTAGAGTCCATGGCAGTGACTCCGTTTTACAGATCTGCACTGGGAAGGCCCAAAGGCCAGTGGTGGAAGCTAGAAAGTCTATGCCAGTGTGGTGAGGTTTCTGCAGTACATCCAAGAAGTGATGCTCAGGGCTCCCCTGAAAAGTACCAGGGCCATTCTCAGTGACAGTGAGTTCCCAAGCTCCTCTGATGATAACAGTCGAACACATGTTAGGAAACCAGCATGACAGGCTTCTCCTGGAGATTGAAAGGCACACATCTTTCCCTCAGGAGCCAGGAAGCAATGCTCAGCCCAAGGACAAGAGCTCCCCCAAAGTGAACCACAGCCATCCTCAGTGACAACAAGGTCCAGAGCTTTTTCGTCAGTGACAACAGCCAAGTTCATATCAGAGAAGAAACTCCACAGGCCCCTCCAGCAGAGCCAACAACTCCAAACAACAACACTTAGGAGAACCCATAGCATAACACTCTTGCTAGTTGCATCTCCTTTTACTCTGGCAACTTTCCTCAGGTAAACCATCTACACTCAGCACCATGCTGATTTAATTTAGCTTCTGTTAAATTGACCACCAGTTTTTGATCCATAACACTGGGCTTGGACTTAAGATTGCCCTTCCTCAGCCTCACAGAGTGCAGAGGTTACAGGTGTGAACCACCATGCCTGGCTCAGGACCTCTTTTGACCGACCTGGCCAGCTGATTTTCCTCTCTGCTTAAGCTTTAGTTGATGATTAGAGTGCTTTGGGAAATGTTTAAACAGAGGTTTAAAATATATGTTATATATATATATATATATATATATATATATATATATATATTCACTTCAAACTAGTCTTAATTCCAACAAAGCCACAAGTCGACAGGAAACAGGGCCTTTTCTCTTCCAAGGGACGATCTAAATGTGGGTGGAAAAGACAAAGGCCTCCAACTGTTACATAAGCCCCATGGATGCACTAGGCTTATTGAGACTGTCAAATGCATGCAGAGTTTCACCCCAGTGGATGAAGAAGTGACACCAATATCAATGAACTACCACTCCCTGTCCCTCCCCCCACCAAAAATCCCACAAAGCTGTGAGGCTGAGATGATCTCAGAAGAGTAATAGATTCGTGGTAGCTGCTGGGTGATAAAGACATGGTAAGGTGTAACTAACCACCTAGAGTAGCACCACTAAGCCCTACCAAGTGTCAGGTGCCTACCTGGCTTTCGTAATGTCACTCTGACAGATGTGTATCATTACTGCTGACTTACAGAGGAAAAGAAGCTATTTCTCAGAGAACAGGTCACAGAGCAGAGTAGAAAATAGAAGCAGAATCTGAGCTCTGATCTATCTAGTTCCAAAACCCTTATTTTTCTACTTCAACCATTCTCTCCATGGGACACCAGACCCCTAGGAGCACCTGGCTATGGCCAGGAGGTAAACTCAGCCACACACAGCATAGCTTCTGCCAGCATCATTTTTCATCAAAGTGCTGAAAACAACAGTCAAAATCAAAAAGCATTTTTATGTTAAAAATACACATTATGAAGTAGAATGCAAAATTCACCAAAGTTTCCTAAGATAAAACATAGGGCTTCAAAGAAATTTCACACTGACAGCTGCCTTAGGCAACACTCCCAGACCCCTGGGGCAAGAATGCAGGCCTGTGCTGACAGGGATCCCTCCTTGAAAAGCATGGCACTACGCTGATCTCTGTGAGGACCTGAGAACTCGCGCTTTGGGGTCCCACCAATTTGGTTTTGAAATCTCCTTCTGAATTTTCTTTTTTCTCATTTTCCTAACTTACACAATTGGGAAAAACTAGTACACTTGCTCCATATTGCTGCAGGATTAAATAAATAATATAGGTAGAATGTTTATATTAGTGCCTAGCAAACAGTAAGCACTATGTAAGGGTTCATCTTCTTGTCATTGTTCTACTTTGACCTTGTTTATTATAAAATGAGTTATTACATGCAAAGCACAGAGCACAGTCCATGGAAAGCAGTACATTCTCTACAAATACCACAAATAATGGCAATTACTTCAGTTCTTACATTACCATTGTTGCTGTGGTGTCAAGCCACTATTCCCAGGAGAAATTCAAAAAAGAGTCCCGTATCCATCAGCTTTTCATTGCTAGATACAAAACCCTACACATCCATGACTTGAAGGAGGAGCGGTTCAATTTTCCTCACTCCATGGAAAGCCGGCTCCAAGGCAGGAGCTTCTTTTTTTTTTTTTTTTCAGTTTCTTTTTTTTGTTTGTTTGTTTGTTTTAATAATTTTAATTAAACAGAATAAAAACAAAACAAAACAGAATAAAAGGTAGCCACAATACAGTATTCCAAGGAAAAAAGGAAAAGAACAACAACAAAAGAAATTATTGCTTGACAAATTACATACTGACTTCTTGTAAATAGTTGTTCAATTTACAAAGTTAAAACATGTAAAGTAGACATTCAAACAGTGAGACTGTTAACAGTTCTGCTCCACGATCTGACAAAAACAGCAATATGGTCATCCATTTTACACACTCAAACATACATGCAATTGTATCAAGAGGGTAAAATTAAACACAACAAAACAGAGCAGAGCGGATCACAAGAAAGCAATGTAAGAGACAAAAATTTCAAAACTAATCGGAGATATTCACTCTCTATCATACTGACTCTTGTTTTCTTCCAAATAGTTGTCCAGATTGTCACATACAGGGAATTCACATGAAACAACCTAGTATGGAATTGATCTGAGCAGGACGAGGAGGTCATGTCAGGTCATCAAGACCAGACATTAGGGAAGCCAAGAATGGCTGTCATAGTGTCTCTCATTCTGGCAGGAGCTTCTTGATGCACAGGCATGATAAAGCCAAGCTGCCTTAGTTCTGGGTGGCCAGGAAACAGAGCTGAGGAATAACACCAGAGAGGAAAGGTTGAGAGACCAGTAATAGACACCAGGGTCATGTATCTGTGAGCTACCCAGAAATACCACTCTTCTGTGTACATTCCAAAAGCCAATCAAACTGATGCTTCACCCTAACTGCCAAAGACCTCTGTTGATCTTATTTTCATGGATCTCAGCTCCCATGATATTTCACCCATAAGAAAGAGTCCACTGAAGCCAGAATCTCAGTCTCCCTGAGCCTCAGAGTTGACATAATTTGACACTTCTGAAATTGTTAAGAGGGGTTATGATGCAAGGGAGAAATACACAGTATGGTAGACTTTTATCCCTTGTCTTTTCCCATCTTGAAGGCTAGCAGAATGACCCCTGTCCCTCATCACACACAAATCATTTGCAAGCAGCATGTCATCAGGTGCACATTCTTTTGAGTTTGTCTGGTCCTTCCAGTTAGATTGGGAGCTCCCCATGGCAGAAGTAGAATTTTCACCTATAGTGTGCAATTTAAGCCTAACAAAACGCAGTTTGGAGACTGAAATCTCCAAACTGTGAGCTCATTTTTTGAATTGTTCACTCCAAGTAATAGTTGTTTTTGTAATTAAGGGCACCATCTTGTCAACTGTATGGCCCTAAGGGGCACCTTGATCTAAATTACACCAAGCATCCTACATATCTACATATTGGTGCAATGCAGGGTAAGAGTCTCCTATGCTTCCCGCAGTGAATACATTGCTGGGAACACCAGGGGGGGCTTAAACATTGGAAAATGGATTCCATCACATCTGAGTCTGGGTTTTGGGTTTCTCACTGCTAAGAAAAACAAAGGGCAGAGCCCAAACCTTCAGATTGTTCCTTCACATTAAGAATCTAAATCTCCAGTGCATCTTGCTTTGGGGCAATCCCTATGAATGATCAGAATCTCTGATTATAATCTACATCACCACCCACAAGCATAAGCAGCTGGGTCCCATCCACAGTAATTGCCAAATGCCAGGGTGATTGTCCGGGGAGTACAGGATCCTGACAACACATCTCAGTGGCCCTGGGAAATTTGCCCCACAGCATCCAAGAACACTTTGGGGCACCACTTGTGTGCACAGGAGCAGCCTCAGGCTTAAAGGAAGCCATACTGGAGAGTCACTGTCCAGACAGTTCTCCCTCGGTTCCCCTATGCAGGTGACAAGGAACAGCTGCACAGCTTGTGTCCTATCCTGCTCTGTCTACAGTATCCACATTGAACCATTTGGACCCAGAAAGATGAAGTCCAGCTTCTTTAGCTTTGCATCTACCTGCTCCCCCTCCCTTGCTGGAAACCACTCGCTTGGCAGGAGGATCAGGCCACCTGTCCCCATAGCTCTTGCCCTGTCTCTTCCAGTTCCCAGTCCAGCCACAATAACAATATGACTTGCAAACCAACAAACCTCCAGGGGTCTGAAAAAGGGAATTAAAGTTGGCATTCTACAGAAAGCCCCAGTACAGAGCAACTACGCAAATAGATCCTTGTCTCATTTCCTACATAGCAACAGATGAACTGGAGCTCAGCTGGGACACTTGGTTTTATATTATTGTTTTAGACCTTTACACCCCCGAAAACACACTATGTACACTGGTCAGAGCATAGGAAAGAGCATCAAATTAAGCAGGCTTATGCTTCAGATGCAGAAGAAAGTTCTCAGATGGAGCTGCAAGTGTGTGGAGTTTATGCAGAAATATTAGCCTCTGGGCTGACACACATGTGTGCATGCATGTTTGTGAGTGCTCCAGATGTGCTTATGTGTGTGCATGTGTGTGCTTATATTCACCTGTTGAGATCCACATATATATGTTTGTAAGGACACACATGAATGTATGTGGGGGGCACACATGTGCGCCTGTGCATGTCTGTGTGCATGTGTAAATGCATGTGGGAACACATATGTGCATATGTATATCTGTGAACGTAGGCACTGCAGGCTGGCTAAAATGTTTTCCTGGATTCCAAGCTGAGAATGGACAAGGTAAACTGCAAAGAGTCCACTGATGAGAATGGTTTCATTGTCTCATACCATAACAACGGCCCTCAAAAGTTCCTGGGCACCATGCCACCCACCCTCTGGCTGAAGGACAAGCAATCCTGGCGCAGTTCATCCACCTTCTGGTGAAGGTGCCAGGGACCATTTCTTCACTGACCATCTTCACAGTTGCTGTCCTAGAGAGGCAGATGGAGGAGGTCAGCAGAGGGCCAGCCATTCTCTGGGCTCTTCTCCTGGCTGTCAGCCCTCAATGGCCCGCACACAGACAACAGTTTAGCTAAGCAGTGCTGGGTGCTGGAGGAGGTGCTGAATGTGGAGAAAGATTGTGGGGAAGGACTGGGGTCAGCGGCAGTGCCTGGCTGCCATGTGACCCAGGAGAGGGGCTGGAAGAAACATCTCTAAAAACCAAGACAGCAGAGGAAATGCCACTGGCTCTGGTACCACCTTGCAATCAGTCTCACTTCCGTGTCATCCCTAGGATGGAGCAGTACTTTCTGACACCAGGCTTTTAGAACCAGCGATAAGGGTGTCAAAAGCAAGTCATGGTCTGAGTGGCAGGAAAAGGGGCAAAAGCAGAGACATAAAGAGGAATAGAGGACAGAAGAAGATACCTGGCAGCTTTCAGGTCTATCTCAGGGTCTGCTATGCATTACCCACTTAGTGAGGGTTAGACAGGAGGGCAGCAGGAGGGACCCCAGGAGAACTGGAGGAGGCAGGACGCAGAATACAGAAAAAGAAAAGCAGAGCAAGGCGAGAAAGGGGAGACTGAAAGAGCTGAAGGAAGAGCAAGAAAGGGTGGAGAATGTACAAGTTAAGAACATGGTGGCCAGGAGAGGAGGTCTTGGGGGGCTGACTGAAACTTCCATCTGATAGCAGAGGGGGCCACAGCCCAAAATAGCCAGTGGCTGAGCCCTGGAGCTCCTCCCACCTGTGGTGTCTCTCTCCCCAGTCTCCTCCATCACCTCTGCTACCTTCCATTTGCTAGCAGCACGTCAGAGCTTCCCCCCACACTCAGGAAGAAGGCACTATACCAAAGAGCATCTCTGAGACTCAGGCTCCATGGTCCACATGTTCCTGTCTATAAAATGACACTTTAGAACAGTACTTATCACACCATGGTGGTTTCAATGGTTAAATAAATTAATTTCTGTAACACACTTTAAATAATGGCTGGTCTGTGATATGTATGGTACGTGTTTGTTAAATATTTTAAAATTAAATTACTGAACTTGACAGAAACCTTCACGTAGAAAGTACTCCACAGGGAGACACCTTGGAACCAGGATCCCTTGGACCCAGAATGTGTTCTGTCCCTCTAGGAGACAGAGATGGGGATTAGTGCGCAAAGAGGAGCCCTTTGGAGTTCTGGGGTGACCCAGGCACAGGCCCCAGCCTGCAAGACTCAAGACACGCTCCTGTCCTCTTCCATTTGGACTGAGGACTGTCCTTATACCACGGGCTCACCTGTCCCTGTCATACTGGCCTGCAGCTGCCCCGTGATCACCCCCTTCATCCTCACTCCCTTTCTTCCAAAAAGATGGAGTGTGGGATTCGGGAGCCCACACCTGACCTCCTGGTATTTTTCATCTCTCCAGCAGAAACCTGCACCGGCTGCCTCCCCCACCCCGTCCTCTCTTTTCTAATCTAATTTATGCATTGCTTTCTCCTATTTGCAAAACATAAGAAACCCTTAAAACTAAGAAGCTGCTTTCCATTTCTGAGGTGGGCTCCGCTGGCTGCCACACACACTCACACGCATATATTTGAACAAGTTTGATTCAGTGTAGCTGACACAAAAACCACTTAGTCGTTTCTCCTACATCATCCTAAGTTAATACTCCTGACAGGCTGCAGGAGGCTTTTCAGCAATTTTTCTATTTCAGCTTTTTTTCCCCTTCTGCCTCCTCAACACCTCCCCACCTCCCCCTTCCCCTGCTATAAAATTTGCTTTCAGCTCAAAAGCTGACCAAACCTTTGCAATTTGTATCCATCGCATCTTAAGACCAAATTGAAAGGGGAGCAGCGGCTCTGACTGGGAGCGGGCAGCGGGGCCTTGCAGGGATGGATTCTATTTGTGCTTGATGTAGGGAATTTAACTGCTCGGGGAAGATAAGAGATGTGCTTGCTTAGGTCCCTTCATCAGGAGCACCGAAGGACCTGAGCACTCTCAGCTCACTTGCTTAGCTTCCTGCCTGGCCAGGGTGGGCTTTGTGCCCTGCAGTGGGCAAAGGAAGGATTTCCAAAGTCTCAGCACGATGCCTCAGATATGATCTCTGCACCCAAGGCGGGTAGATTTTTCTCTCTTGTGCTCTCTCTCTCTTTCTCTCTCTCTGTCTCCCTTCCCTTCCTCCTCTGCTCCTCTTTCTCTGTCTCTTTCTGTCTAGGTCGCTCACAAGCACTCACACACACCTCTCAAGCCTGTGAATCTGAGACCCAGATGTAAACCTTGCCTTCTCCCAGCCCCCGCCCCCCTTCACCTGTGCACTGGCCCCAGCCCTTTTTAGTATTCCCAAAGCATCAAGATCCCCTGGGGTGCATGTGCAGCTGGGCAATTTAGGGAGGATTTGCAGGAACTCAGCTTCCCTTGAAGCAACACCAAGAAAGTGGCCCCAGCTCTGCCTCCCATTTCAATCCTGGCTAAAAGCCTCTACTCCTGGGCCCCTTGGTCAAGGCTGAGGATTTCCTAGGCTGGCGGCCAGCAGGGGGCAAGCTGGCTTCGCAGCTGGCAGCCCAGGAACCCAGACAGGCTGCAGAGGGCTGGGTTGAGAAGTGGCAGCAGCTAACCTGGAATGGGAGACAGTTATTTAAGGCCCAAACCCCTCTGCTGCTGGCATTGTATTTCCTGAGGAGCCCTAAGACTCGGCGGTGGCAACCAGAGGAGGGCTGAGCTGCCTGAGACTATTAAAGGAGAAGCACAAAGCTGTCACCCCTGTCTCTGGATCCCTGTAGTATCCCATTGCTGGGGTGGACCTGGGCTGTTGGCACCTCCCCCCACCACAGCCCCCAATCCCTGAAAACTAAGAAGCATGAAGCAAGTTATAGCTGTCAGCACTTCCTGGGTGCTCTCTGTCTTTCTTGGCCACAAGTGTCACTGCTACCATCTCCATTTTGAAGAGAGAAAAACTGAATTGCAGAAAGCTCAATTAACCTGACAATAGTCACATGGCACACAAAGGGTTTGACCTGGTACTGGCTAACCCACCTCCCACATTACCCTCTGCCGGCTGCCGACACTTCCCTGCCAGGGTGGAGCAGACAGTCAGAGGCTTAGCCTCATTTTTAGAGGGAACAAGAGATGCCGGTAAAAGCATCAAGTTCCCAGCATGCAGTGAAGCTCTGGGGAAACACTGGAAGGAGGAGAAAGTGTTGGATGGAGCCTTTGCTTGCTCATGTGTGGCCCTGGGCTGGTTGCTTGGCATCTCTGTGCTTCTGCCGCCTTGTATAAGGAATGCAAAGATAGAGACAGGTCAAGAAGTGTTAACCTGGGGTCCATGAAAGGGTTTGGGGAACCACAAATTCCCTGTAAATATTAAAGACTCATGTGCATTCATATTGCAAATGTATGTATTTACCTGGGAAAATAGTTGGTAATTTCCCCAGGGGGTCTGTGAGCAGAAAGGATTTGAGAACAATTATGATTGATGGCCTCCAAGTCCCTTCTAGCTCTGACATTTAGATACAGATGAATGGCTCTCTAATAAAGGAATTTTGGGTCCGTGACAGAGATATGAGGACTCTGATGTTTAGGTGAGGTTTAGGGCCCACTGTGGACAGAGAAATGACTTCAGGGGATCAGAAACATCTCTAAGCCTCACTGCTTCTTCTCTGATGGCAGATATTCTCCTGGGGAGAAGGGCCACCCACAACCCTAGTTAATGGAGGCTTCTCCACTCTCACCTCCGCTCCCCACCCCCACCAGAGCAATGTCCTGTAAGTCATGTTAGCACTCTCAACTGAGCCAAGTCCAGCTTCCTACCACTAGACCTCTAAAGATCATTGTGGGGCCCCATGTAGAAGCTCCAGAGAGTGATAGGAAATGGACTAGGCCTTCCAGGGGAACCCAAATGCCATATTGTACTGGGCACAAAGGAGGTAACTTTTACTCATCTTTATAGAAATTTGCTCTTATTGCCAATTGATTTGTTCTAAAATCAAATCAGGTTGCAAGAGCTAAGACCTTAATCCCTGATGCAAGAGAGGATGTTGTCATGAATCAACACCAAAAGCAGTCTAAAGCTGGAAGAAGTAGCCAGAGGAGAAGACAAACCTTTCCATTTTGCACTGTGACAAGTGGGATGCTGGGTATTGGTAACATGTCAGCCTGTCTCAGACATACTTGGGCCAGGATGACAGGGCTACATCCTTCACCTGGGTTGGGTCCCTAGTCACTGTCAGAAGCCTCATGATTGAGAGTCACAGCCAGATGGCCTGTTTGCACCTTCCTGCCTCCTCCTGCCTCCATTCTCCTTGATGCCTTTGGATGAATCTATATAGCAACTGTGCAATATGTTGTCTGCACACAGAAGGAGCTAACAATGCACCCGGCTATGGTAGGTGGGCTGGAGCCATGTCCGGGCCAAGAAGAATAGCTCTGGGCGGATACTACTCTCATTAATGTAAGCTAATAGGGTATTGTTGCATAATGACTTTACTTTCTCTTTTACTTTGCAAATATTGGTAGAATAGTGAGTTTGCTTAAGTTTTCCTAAAATGTGTGATTGGACCTCTTGGGATTAGAAATTTAAATTCTCAGTAGAGTTCCAAATCAGCCAGTGCCCTCAGGTCCAGGAAGTTCCATCTGGCTATGGTAAAAAGGCTCCCACTATGAGCTGAATTTGAAAATCAGAGGTCTATAGACATGCTCCAAGGCTCAGATTAGAAGGCAAAGTTTGATTCTGAAGGGCATGGGCAATGGAGATAGACAGTGTGGGGAGGCCCAGCCAGTGATATGGAAAGTGTGGGCAGCCTGTGATGGGATTTAGAGGCTGGGGTATGGAAAAGTAGAGATATAAACAAATCAACAACAGCAGCTCCAAAAATAAGGCAAGGTGGAGACCAAGCCCTGAGATGAGGAAAGGCTCTATCTAGCCTATATCCCAGACACTTGTACACTACTGGGCATTTGGCCTTAGACACCAGATGGAAATCACTTCTGAATTAGGGAAGAAGGTCAGAAGAACACTAGCAGCAAGATTCCCCTAATGCAGAACTCTCTCCACTCATCCTAAGGGCAGGATGGTCCTGAGCATAACCTGATGCTAGGCAACAGATATGGCTCAGGTGGCTCCCAATGATGAACAAGTGGCCCCAGGACCAAGAAGAGGGGACAGCAGTGGTAGGAACATGGTCTCAGGAGAAAAAGCAAAAGAAATATACAATTGCTTGATGAGACACACGCAGGTAGAATCCAAGGACATCCCTCTATAGGCCATTCTGATGCCCTATGTCTAGAACAGGAGTGACAGGAAAGCTTGACAGAGGTGCAACTCCCATGACGCTCCGCCATGGGAAATGTACTAGAAGACACAGGAGTTCTCTCCCCAAAGAAATGTATGACAAGGCTCAAAAAGTTCATCAGGGTTGCAGATTCCAATCCTCTAGTAAAAGTGGGGAATTTTCACTAGGTCCCTTGATGCCAGCCTAGCCCAGAGGACCTTAGAGATGTCTGCTGCAGAGGGGTAGAGAGGTGTGGGTAGGGGTGGAGCTCACAGGCCTGAGTCTGCTCTGGCTTCTCAGGGAGCTCCCTGGGCCTCGGGGAGCTGCCCAATCAGTGTGGTGATGACTCCTGAATGGAGACATTTACCAAGACAATTAGGTTCGGATTGTGGATAGGAGTGAACGATGAGTGGATGAGCAGCCCTCACCCAGCACTGACACCCGGACCACCCCACTGTTCCTCAGCCCTCATGCAGCAACCCTTGTCCTCACCCAGCAACTGAGTTTCTCAGGCAACCATCAGGGGATTTAGAATCAGACCCGAGTTCAAATGATGTTCTGCTACCAACTAGCTGTAAAACCCTAGAGTAATAAGTTAACCTCTCAAGCTTCAGTATGTTAGGTAAGGAGGATAACAGAAATTATTTCACTGAGTTTTAAGCTAGACTCAGTGATAACAATATTTTTATCACTTAGTGTGTCTTAGGCGCTGTACTGACTTAAGTGAATCGTCTTGTCTAAATGGACTGTCAGCTTCATCTCCGTGCCCTTAGTTTCTCTTGCCTGTTCAGAACTATTGGCACCTGGGCTCACTGGGTAGGTATTAACTATGAAATTGTCGTTCTTGTGTACTCAAGGAAATAAACAGCTCCAGAAACATAAAAAGGACTTTCTTTAAAAGTGTAAGAAAAAAAAGAAAATGAGACATCATGGTAGCCATTGCTAATTTCCTATCATTTTGTTTTGAAGTCTAATCATGCTTTTATTCTTGGTTTTGATTGGTTTTAGTCTGTTTTCAATTTTTTGATTTCAATATGGGTGAATAGCTGTCCAAGGTATGGACAGCTATTTTGAAGAAAACAAGAGTCATTATGGTAGCCATTACTGATTTCCTATTGACTAGTTTTGAAGACTTGTAAGGCTCTCATTCTTTTGTTTTGGTTGCTTTTATACTGTTTTGCTTTGTATTAACTTATTGTGTGTGAAGGTATGGGCAACTATTTCGAAGAAAACAAGAGACATTATAGTAGCCACTGTTGATTTCCTGTTTTCTTGTTTTGAAGTCTTGTGTTTTTTGCATTGTTTTGCTCTGATCTGTTTTTTCTGTTTTGTTTTGCTTTATTTTGTTTTATTCGCTTTGAAATTTAAAAAAAAAAACAGTTCCTGTGTTAGTTCATATCTCTGTTGCTGTAACAAAATGCCAGAGGCTGGATTATGTAGAAAACAAAGAGGCATATTTAATTTGCAGTTTGGTCTGAAAGTTCAAGACCTGGCAGAACCATTGGCTTGATTCTGGTATGGATGCATCACATCATAGTGTATGGCAAACATAGCGGGAGCCGGTGGAGAGGGAGATAGTACAAAATAAGACAGGAAATCATCCTTCTTCTTTTATAACCACACATTCTCAGGCTATCTAACTCAGTAAGGTGAGCACTAATTTTTTCTAAGGTCAGTGCACTTCCCATGAGGCCCCACTTCGTCAAGGTTCCAGTGCTTCTACACTACATCCTGGAACCCAGATCTTCAGTATCTGAGCCTTTGGGGACACACTCAAACCATATCTAAACCTTTACAGTTGTCACACTTTGGCCTATGCTGGATCTACTCTGCATAGCAGGTGTGATGGTCAAACTGGGTAAAGATATTATTCTGCACCATACCTTTAACAACAACCCATCTCTATATCCTGCCACATGGAGACCAGGTGCTTCTGGGAAGGCTAATGAACTAAACCTGTTCTTTAAGCTGTGTCTGTCAAGTATTTTGCCCCAGTGATGGGAAAATGGCTAAGACATCCCTCAGTGGCCATGCTTAAATCATGTGCTTTTCATGGGGCCTTCCCAGAAGCACTAGGCAAGAATCCAGTTCCTCTCTTCCTCTCCTGCTGTCTTCCAATTTAAAATTGTGTTTTAGAGCTTGTCCACTTTGCTGTCGTCTCAGCCATTTGTAGGTGAATCTGCCTCCCCAACAAACAAGTAGAAACTTATAATTCATCACGCCCCCTGTCCCAAGAGTGTAACCTACTACAGAATATGGTAACTGTGATGCGATTAAAGGAGCTGGTATTGGTCTAGATGTTCCTTAACATGTAATAGAGCCAGGGGACGGAGGAAGAGAACACTCGCCCAGGCCCCCAGCTAAAGGGCAGGAACAGAGGTCTCAGCATTCTTACTGAGGCTCGAGAGCCTTTGTGGGGACACTGGCTTTTCTGGGGATAAGGACAAAAGAAACTCTGTTCTCTGTTAGCTTTGAGCAGACAATAAAATGGACTCATTATTGGGAGTCTCCACTTTCTTTCTGGGCCCATTTCTGACTCTAAACTTCTGGGCCATCCCTGGATTTCCAAGGTCCCTGCTCCGCTAGGATTCCTCAGGCACTTACTGTCTGTTATCCTACAGCCTGCTGAAGACTTCCCTGATCCTGACCCTGCATCTCTAAAGAGCTTTATTTTATTCACACGTGGATCTGGTGAACAAGGCCACTCAGCTGACACCAACTGTCTCATACAACACATGCTCATGACACTATTCGAGGAAAGCCTTGCAGGGACCTCGAGTCCTGTCCTCTGCTCTTCCTCACCTCCAAGCTCTCCTCCAGGGCTCATAGTAACTGCTGGTTGGAAAATAAGAGAGTGTGGTCCTCTATCTGGGCAGCAGAGCATCCTACTTTGATCATTTCAGAGCTGTGCCCTCCTGAGCATGACACAGAACATCGTCCTGTGTCCCAGCAAGTGGCTGGCTCAGAGTCTGGAGCTCTCAGACAGGAGGACACTTCACCTGTGGACTACTATTTCCTCCCCTGAGAGGCACACTGGCCTCTCCCATGGTTTGGCAGAGATACCATTTCTACCATCTCACTCATGTCTGTTCTAGAAGAGATGGAAGTTGGTTCTGAGTCCCATCTTCAATCCCCGTCCTCAGACAGTGACAGCCTGGGGACCAACCCCTAAGTAAAGAGACTGTGGCCATGATGCAAACTGAGCTCAGCACAAGTGCTTGAGCCTCACTTCCCCTTCCCTGCATGCAAGCTGCAGTCCCCGAGCCTCTGCTAAGGGATATTCCGATCTGACCCTCTAGTGCTGTGCCCAAGTGGCAAACCCCAGGACTTTGACCTACAGCAATGCATAAGGTGGAAATGTCCAATCTGAGACAGGTTCTGGGGTTGGGGAGACAAAGATGACCTGAAACAGTGGACAGGTGCTGCGGAGATATGAAATGCAAAAGAAACAGAGATGACATACTCAGCCACTCATAGCTGGCCTGGACTTGCACAGCACGTCTGTGGAGCCACACCCAGGCCTGGCCAGCCAACTGCCTGGGCCTCAGGTGCTCTAGGTGGCCTAGCCTGAGCCTCTCCTTCCACTGCCCTCACCCTGTCTCTCTGCATCTGCTCATTTGCTTTCAGTGCCCTCCCATTTTCCCATGTTAGTTTAGTCTCAGGCCCAGACCCTGTTCAATATTTGTCTCCCCAGCTCTCCTGTTTGCTCTCATTTCCATGTGTTTAACATACACATTAGCTTCCTCTACCCTGGTCCCATAACTGTCACTGACTCTTTCAGCCTCAGCCTGTGTTCCAAGGCCTCGGGACACTGCTGTTTCTGTTGCCTCATTCTCATTCTACCAGGATGCTGTTGGGGAGATGCACCCTAGGTCTGGCCACTTGTGTCCACCGCACCTGCACACACACACACACACACACACACACACACGGGCCTCCAATCTCCTCAGCAAAGCCATGGAGCCCTCTGCTGGGCTTTGCCTCATCCCTCAAGTTACTCTTTCTTCCTTCTGACAACATAATACAGGTGCTCCTCATCCTAAGCCTAAGCTGAAGAGATGATAAGGCACTAATGTATGCAATCCACCCACTCCACTGAGCAACATGGCTCAACTAGCCTGCTTTACACATGCCCAGAACATGGACATTTGCCTTCAGTTGGCATTAGGAGGGAGTATCATGCTGCACCTCCCAAGCCCAGGAAAAGATCAAAATTCAAAGTCCAGATTGGTTTTGACTAAATGCGGATGTGTTTTGTACCACTGTGACACCAAAATATTGAAAGTCACATCAATATTTCAATTGAGAGCTGCATTAATAGATATTCTACTATGATTATTTCTAACTGCAAGAGAGGTCAGGATAACAATACATCAACAGTTCTAACAATATGCTCTAGGGACTATTCTGATTGTCCCTTCTTAATCACCATGGTCATCCCTTGCTGAACTTGTTTTATACGCCTCACTCTAACTCAGTCAAGCTGCCTTCCTTACAGAATTTCAGAGTCACTGACTCCTCAGAGTACACCTTAGAGGTCGTTCTTATGGTTTGGCTCCAAAACGTCACCCTAAGTCGACGTTTAAACCTGTGGTCTTCACTGTAACCATGTTTGGGGTAGGGCTTTGGGAGAATGATCGGGTCCTGAGTGCCGTAACCTCACCAATAAATTAACCCTCTGATGAGCTTATAATTGTGGGCTATTGGGAGGCCATGGAAACTTAGCAGGTGGAACTTAGTTGAAGGCACTAAGTCATTGGGGGCATGATCTTAGGGACTATTATTTTGTCACTTGCCCTATTTTCACTCTCTCTCTGCCTCCAGTCCATCACAGCTGAGCTGCTTTGTTCTACATGTTTTTCACCATGGTGTTCTGCTTTACATGGGCTTAAAAGCAATGGAACCAAGTGACCATGAACTCAAACCTCTGAAATCATGAGCCAAAATAAACCTTTCTTCTCTTAAATTGATTTCCATCAGGCATTTTGTAACAGCAACAGAAGCTGACTAGAATGCACAAGAAACATGAAAAAAAGAAAGAAGAAAGAAAGAAAGAAAGAAAGAAAGAAAGAAAGAAAGAAAGAAAGAAAAAGAGAGAGAAAGAAAGAAAGAAACTAGCCCAATTATGGAACTATTGAACTACTGAACTATTGAAGTTGAATGTTCCTTTAGCTAACCATCCAGCATTCTCAGACTACCCTCATGTTTCAGGCCTCAAGCCAGGTGATGTTTAATCTCATTGTCAACTTGATTGCCTGGAGAGAGGCCTAGGGAATTACGAAAGCTCTCTTCTAGGTGTGTCTGGATTTTTCTGAGTGGGTCAAGGAGATGCGGTCTTAGGCGCAGTATCTGGTCTGTTCTCCCTCTCAGGCACATCCCCTGCTTTCTGCTTCCTGGGTGCCATGAGTTGAGAAGCCTTGCTTCTTAACCATGATGCTTCTGCTTTGGACTCAGCTGACTATGGTTGTAAACATGTGAAACTATGAAACAAAATAAATCTTGTCTTCTTTAAATTGTAATTTGCAGACATTTTGTCCTAGAAATAAGAACCAAACTAATACAGGCCAATTTGGAGGGAAAGCAGGGATGACTGAGGTATAGATCCATGTGGAGGAGCTCACAGGAAGTGTGGGCAGAAGAGATATCTAAATACTACACAACATGACAGGGCTATAAAGAGAACCCCAACTCAGGCATGGGCATCAGCAAAGGCTCTTATAATACTTTACTAGTTGATTCTTCCAGGTTTAGGGAAACTCACTACTTTCAAAAGTTTTATTCTTTTTCTTTCTGGATTCTGAACACATATATTTCATTCTGTGAGATATTTCATTATCTTCGTCTTTTTTGTGCTGGTGCAACAGAATACTTGAGACTATGCAACCTATGAAGAAAAGAAACATCTTCAACTCATGGTTCTGGAGGCTAGGAAGTCCAATAAAAAGGTGCCATCATCTTGTGAGGGCTTTTGTACTGAATCATCCCATGCTGAATGGCAGGAGGGGAAAACAGCACACACTCTAAAGAGAATGAGAGGCAACTGTTTGTAACAACCTACACTCATGACAATGAATGAAATCCTCTGATAAAAATCAGTCCATTTATGAAAGCAGAGCCCTTATGACCTCATCACTGCTTACTAGGCTCAATTGCTCAACTCCACTGCAGCAGGAAATGAAATTCCAACACATGCATTGTGAGGGACATCTTCAAACCAGAGCATTCTTTTCAGCTTGCAGTGAGCTCTGCCTTGGTGTTTTGCCACCTGTGGAAAGAAGAAGACCTACTTTAATGACTTCTAGACCTCCTAAACTTCCAGATTGGTTCTCAAACAAGCCTCTCCCTCCATGTTCAAAGATACTTCCAAAGATGACTCTTGTGACCTTTCTCTCGCTTTTCAATAGTCTCTGGTTTCATACATACAATGACTTCCTGAGGTCAGCAGAGCAGATGTGATTAGGCACATTTTACATTAAACAGGTCAAATTACTGGCCTCTGTTTGTCAACAATATGGTCTGAGGATTTCTGACTATGATCCTAGCTAAATGTCCCCCACACCACCATTTTTCCAATAGATGAGTGGCCTTTACCCTTCTAAGGCCGTTACTGGGGACTTCATAATGAATCCATGTCCCTGTTTTAATATAAAGGTGCAGTTGATCACTCAGAAGGGCTCCTCCCTGGCCCTGCCCCCCACCATCCAGACCTGAATACCCAGCTAGCTCAGAATACCCAGCTAGCTCGGCCCCCCTTAAGGCACACCCAGGGCTGGGCTAGCCCTTGGTCATCTGGCTCCTCATTAGTGTCTGTTGAGGCCATGCAAGCTCTGTGAGTTATCACACAAGGCCTCCTGCTATGGCTGCCATTTTGTTTATTTGGTGAAAATTATGTGGAAAATGACCTCTCTCCTTGGCATTAAGAAATAGTTCTTGATGTTATCCTAAAAAGACAATTTTGAAGCCAAAATTTAGAATAAAGCTGAATACCAGTCAATGCCTGCCTGACTACCTCCAAAGGGAAGCAGCAAAGATCCCTAGAGAAGCGGCAATCACATAGTATCATACACCTGGCTAGGGGCTGAGGGGTCGGGCATTGAAACACCACTGGACTGAGAGTCAGAAAACCTTTTTCCCAGTTCCAGCTCTAGCCACAGTATGAAAATAATTGAAGCACCATGTTGCTTTGGAGCTTGGATTCTTCATCTAGAGAAAGGGAGTCATCCTTGCTTTCACATTCATAAGACAAGGAAGGAGTAATAAGAACGCTTGTCATGTACCAAGCACCTGATATGTGCCGTGCACTATACTGGATATTTTGCATCTTTAAGTCATTTGAATTTCACAACAGTGCTAGGAAGGAAGCATTTCCCTACTTAGATAGCCACGAACCCAATACCTAGTGAGGGTAAAGTAGGCTGCCCACCATGCAGCATGCTAGTGGTAGAGCTGGGGGGCAAAATCAGCATTCTCCACAGTGAAATCAGCTGAGAGCGTTTGTTCTTACCTGCTTTAAACATCCCTTGAAAATAAGATGACATGAAAGCAAAAGAGGGAGGCAGTGCTGCACATCAGCCCGGCGACACATGGCGTCCTGTTCCGCACTCCTCTTTCAGCATCCACACCCTGGAGACATGAAGGGAGAAAACCCTGCCTCTGGGCTTCTGCAGATGAGACTTAACAGGCTTTAGATATAAAAAGTCTCCTCAAAGTCTCTTGTGGTTAGGGATTTCGGAAGGTGATCAGACCATGAGGGCTCTATCTTCAACCATAGATTAATGCATTGTTGAGAAGGCAGTAGAAACAGTCTCTTCCTCCATGATTCTTTCTTTTTCTCTGATTCCTGACTTACATGCGATGAGCAGATTTCCTCCACCACACCCTTCTGCCATGATGTTTCTGTCTCATTGCAGGCCTTAAAACAAGAGGGCCAGCAGACATGGATTGAAACATCCAAAATCACGAGCCAAAATTAACTTTTCCTTGTTTAAGCTCTTTAGGTCAGGTATTTTGTCACACAACAAAATGCTAATAGACACAAGGGGAAGGGAAGGGCATCTCACACCCTCCCAGTCCATAGCCTACCTGCCTGTTCCACCTACATAAACCCTTTTCTACATATGGAGCAACCAAAATTCATAGCCTCCCCGGGAGGCTGCAGATGGCTCATTTTTGCTTTCTTTCCATTTCTTAAGAGTATGGTGCATGAATTTTTTAAAATAAAATTGACTTAAATCGATTCTATTTAAATTTTATTTTAAAGGTTTCACAAAGGTACTTAGGAGAACTGCAGCCTCTGTATGTCTTCAAAACCAGTCAGATACTGTATTGTGCTTACATACCACTGCTTGTGGGTCACTGAGTTTGCTCTTTCCAAGTTTAACATTCTATATGCCGTCAACTCTCAATTCTTCTCACGCAAACTTTGTGAATGGTTCAGAACCTAAAATCATGGTCTCTTCATGTCCAAAAGAACCAAAATTTTACTTTTCACCTAACATTTTTCTCCCAACCTGAATTCTGAGCTCATGAGTATCTCCAACTATATGTCTGAGATCCCCCACAAAACACAGAATAAGTTCTCTTAATTCTGCCACCATTCAACACTTTCTGCCATTGGGATCTCTCTGTGACTCAGTTTTCTCTTGATCACAACTGCCATATGTTCTTCCCATAGCTAGCTGTTGTGACAATGACATTAAAGATGCCACACAATGAGTCACACAATTCTTGGTCCTTGTGGTCACTATGCTGAGAGGCACTTGAGTCCAGACTTTTTTCTATCCTTTGAAAGCTAAGTCAGAGAACAAGTTTAGTTTACCACTCCAGTTTCCCTTGGTTACATTACCTGACCCACTCCCCAGTCTTACTCTTCACCTGCCTAATTCATCCTAATCATCTCTTTGTCTTCCTATAAATGTCAGATTATCTGGGAAAATTCTCTAACTGCTTTTAGTCTCTTAGGTGTCTGCTTTAAAACTGCAAAGCACCCTACCATAATCATCAATGTGCAGCATAATTATCTGTGTTTTACCCATCAACCTCTGGGCTCTGCAAGGACCAAGATCACAGATTCCTGGGTATCATTGTATGCTCAGAGCCTAGCAGTGCAGCCGGCACACAGTGGGTGTAGAAAATGCTCGAACACACCTGCATGTTTTGTCACCTGCTCCAAGATGGCCCAGGAATGAGAATAAGCAAGCCACTTTATGTCTCTCAGCTTCCATTTCCTTATCTGAAAAAAACACAATGTGAATTACCTGTTCTCTACCATTCTTTTCTGCACAATAATCTACAGTTCCATGAGTCTAAATAAAGTAATCCATTGAAAGAGGAGGGGAAACAGCCACACTTTAACCAGTAGAGGGACTGTGTTGATGGTGACTGTTATTATTCTGCATGATTTTTCTAAGCTGTGCATTTGGGCAAAAACGGTTCCACCCTCTTCCCATAGCCCAAAGAATAGCCTTGTCTCAGAATGCCCCATGGATCTGCAGCGCTGCCAGAGTCCCCTGGGTGTGGTCTGTCCTTTCATCTTTCCACACAAGGGCCTTAGGAACTAGCTGATGACTCCTCCTCTCTGACATCTGAATACCAGCCAAGCTGTGTGCATAGGTCTCTGCCTTTTCAGACAGTTTATGATGACCTTACTGAATCTTCTCATATGGCTTGTTGGTTTTGAGGATCTTTTTCTTTTTAAAAAGAAAGAATCAAAAATCAATAATGTGAAAAAAAACAAGAAAATACTAAAGGAGAAGACAAACCAGACAGTGCACCTGAAGTTTAAATTAGAATACAACGGTTTAATGCTCCCGAAGAGCAGACTATTGTTTCTTATCAGATTTCCCCTTGAATGAGCAATTGTGAAGCCAGCCTGTCCAGAGGAATGAGTTGTCATTCCGCCAGATGAGCAAACACCATCGATTTTAATGTGTGCGATGGAAACAAACAACACAAGCTCTCCCTCTACACGCCCCACACCGGACACTATTCAGCAAGATGCTGCCCCTGTTTTGTTAAGTGTCCAGGCAAAAGCATTAGCAAGAAATGGCAGAAGAAGTCCAGGACTGGATGGAGGGAAGAATGGTCTCAAAGATCCCCATAGGAGAAAAATGCTGCATTGCCCAACATGGAGAACCAAGAGGAAAGGGCCTGGAGACAAGAAGTCTCAATCTTTTTGAAGATTTGGAAGGAAAGAGCCAACACGTCATCTCCTGGAAGTCTGCAAACAGTTATCACCTGAGATATCTGCAGTAGCCAGTGGGGACAACTGCAATGGTAAGATCTGCTGTAGCACCCTTGTGACCCACGTCCAAGCTCAACAGCTCCAAGCCAGGAGAGCAGCCCTACCAAGAGTTCACACCCAAGCAAAGTAGCACATGTCTATAATCTCTTCACCCTGGGATGCTGAGGCAGGAGGATCTCAAGTTCAAGCCCAGACTGAGCACTTTAATGACTTAGTGAGACCCTGTGTCAAAATAAAAAAAAATAAACTTAAAACAGAGCACTGTAGCTGAATGCAAAGGCCCTGGGCTCAATATTCAGTACATTAAAAAAAGGAAAGAGAAGAAGAAAGAAAAGAAAGTGCCTTGGAGCCTTTGCTAGTCATCATTCATTATTAGAAAGAAGAGGTCTACAGGTAGACAGGGCAAAGCAAAGGGCCTGCCCCTTGGCCTTGTAAGAATTCATGACCTGCCAGTACTAATAATCTCTACTGAATACTCAAGAGATTTTTCTCTTCAAAGACAATAGTCTAGGTTGGTGGCCTTCTGTGTTTACCTGGCTAGTTAGTAGACATTAAATATATTTTCATACAATTCCCTGGCTAGTGTTCTAAACCAATTCACTAGGCAGCTATAATAAACCCACTACAACAATCCTAAGAGGAACTAACAGTTACCAGATGTCACAGGATTGGATGCATCCTGGGACACAGATATCAAACACTGATGACCAAGTCCCTACCACCTGAACTTCCTCGAAGAGTTTCTTGTCTTTATATGCAGGGAAGAGAAGAGAATTATCTTTAGTGAGATAGGCCTGGGTCTGAGAGCTGAGCTGAGAAATTTAGTGAATTTCTTATTAACTACATGTAATGATGATATATCCCATTATTTGAATAACACTTGTTAGTTCTAACAGCTTTTCCATCTACCTTTGCAGTCTTCCAGGGGGTGGCAGTGAGATGCTGAGAGCCCCAAGAACTGGATGATGAGAGAATACAATTGTCCCCTGAGAGTTAAACCTGGTAAAATCCACACACAATGGAAATGATTAGGTAACCATGAAAATAAATGCAGATTTTATCTATAATTGTGAGACTGAAGTGTTTTTGGGAACACCCAAAACTCCAGTCAAGGCGATCTGGAGCAAACTCAGGGAGGTAAAATTGAAGTGAGATTGTAATTTGGTAAGGAGAAACCTAATCAATTGTATTGTGCCTTCCTGGGAGAGAGACCTCTTCACTGGCTGCCTTCTCAGGCTGGGGTGGATGTCTGTCTGTCCGACAGGCAGACACACCTGTGGTGGAGACAGGTACATCTGTCTGTCAAAGGCAGTAAACATTTGGACCACAAAATTGTTTTCTGCAGTTCTGATTCTGTGATTCCACACATTGTTCTGATGTTTTGTTTTTCCCACGTACCTTGCTCACAGAGAAAGGATGGGCTGGAGGGGCCCAAGTGACTTAGGCCCAGTCAATCTTGTACCTGCGCGGTTTCACCATATGCCTCTTGAGGGTCTTATTAATACGAGCCAGTCATTCTGAGTTCAATTAACAGGGCAGGACTGATGAGCATCCAAAGCTGAGGTTTGGGGCCTTGAATTGAAGGAATTTGTTGAGGAAAATGGCAGCCAGAGGCCTGAGGCCCGGCTTTCACAAACCACCCTCCCCAGACAGGGAAAGATAGTGTTGAACGGACCTCCTTTTTCAGAAAGGCATAATCCATGTGTTTAATTCTCAGGGTACACTGTTAGTTTTGTTATTACCTCTCCTATTTATCAATCAGAAATGAAGCTTAAGGTCGAAGCATGTGGTGTTTTAACTTTTCCCAGCCAGGAAGCCCCCTTGGTACAGAGAGATCCCTTTATACCAAAGAGCCAGAGATGATTTCTAAAGATCCCATTCAGTTCAGAAGGCCCAGGAAAATGCTCTCCTCCAGCCTGTGCAAAGGGACTGACCAGACCAGAGGGATGAGTAGAGCTCCTCAGTCATATGTTCTTTTAAAAAAATAATTCAAAAGGAGGCACTTCCTGGACACCTCTACCACTTCCTGTTGACATTCTGGCTGCCTGCAGCATGTGGGCCCCCAGATTTACTCCTACAGGCTTTGCCTTTGGATTCTTGTTGCTAGGAAATGGGAGGCCTGGCCACAAGGGCTCTGTCAGCTCCCCTTCAGATTCATCCCCTTTCGTCACACTGAAGAGATTTTCTCCTTGAACCTGGAGACCTGGAGCCTCTCAGGTAGAGAGTGGCATAAAGATTGTTTCCCCAGGCCAAGGAAAAGGACTATCAGGAGGACAGGACAAGCAAAGGCTCCCAGCCACTTTGAGATAGGGTGGTGGGACAGGTCTGACCATTCATTCTCTTTCCCAGAAGCTTTCTCCTAGATAAGGAACACCCCCTTAGGAATCTCCCTGGGCTATATAACAATGAAGTCACACTTTTACTGTCTCTGAAACTCTTCTTTTAGATAATTGCCTCTCAAGACTATCCCCAATATCCAGGCTTTTCCCCTTGGCCAAAGGACTCCTTACTGGCGTCATGAAGGCAGCACAATCAGGGACTGTTACACAGTGGGCCAAATGCAGTGTTGTGCCTTTAGCTTGTCCTCTGGGTCATGATCCCAACCATACCCTGCATATGCTCTCTGTTCAGACCAGGATTCTTGTTTCTCTCCCCAAACACCCTCTCTCCCCAGGAAACTCCTAAAATCTCATCATTTCTCCCTAATCAGCTACCTTTTCCCATTGTTTTAGTTACCTTTCTCTTGTTGCTGAGACAAAATATCCAACACCCAAAGTAAAAAGGGGAAAGGTTTATTTAGATCATAGTTTGTAGAGGTTTCAGTCCATAATCATCTGGGTCCAAGGAAAGGTGGCCCATGGCAGAGAGGCAATAGTTCATGGTGGGGAAGATACCAAAAGTAAAAAGAGAGGAGTGGGGAGCAAAACCACATTCTATCCCTTATATTGTATGCAGGCTCCCCACCCTACCACTAGTGTAGCGCTCAAAACCCAGCCCCAGCACTAGACCATGAACCGATGACAAACTCTAGATTCAGTCGCTTCCAGAAAACCCACCCCTCATGACCACATGAGGATTTGGGAGGACCTTCAGACACAAACCATAACACCAATCTATTATCTTCCTTCCTCTCCCAACTCCTGGACACTTTCCCCTTGTCTTGACTTTCCCTTTCTACCTCCATTTTTTAAGGCCCCAGGCAGATTCCAAATTGGAAACTCCAAGCACTGTCCCTGCTCCCTGACCTTAGTTAGCTCACTCTACCACTTTTTAAAAGCATTTGTGCTTGACCTGTAAGAGATCTTCCTTGTGACTCATTTATTTATTTGTGAAAAATAAGTTCCCAATTATGGTATACCCATACAGCAGAATGTGATGTAGCCATTTAAAATAATGGGGTAGAAGAAAACTTAATGAGGTGGAAAAATGCTCACAACAACACATTGAGAAACAAAAGGAGGCTGCAAAACAGAGCCCATAGCGTGTTTGGATTTTTATAACAAATTCTTGCATTTTTATATAAAAATATGTGTGTATTTAAGAATACATGGTTGAGAGTGTGTGTGCCTGTCCATTCATAGTGGTCATCTAACCTCTGGGCAGTGAAATGATGATAGAAGAGTGATGCCTATTTCTTTGGGCTTCTCTGCTTTGTAATTTAGTTTACAAGGACAAAATGCTACTTTTTTAGAAGAAAAAAACCAGTGAGGGTGAGGTATTTCTTTTGGAGATAACAGGAAAAATCTGTATCCACTTCCCACCTCTTTCCCTTGGCCTTTCTGTGTTTATCCACATTGGCAAATGTGGATACTATTCTCAGTATCCACTACTATTCTCAGTAAATGAGCCCACTGAAGCAAGGTTCAATTTATGTTAGTAGGCTGTGGTCAACACCAAGCAAGGTTTCCTTCAATTGCCCCCAAAGCCAGACCAGAGGACACTTAGGTCTGCCCAGCTGGTCCCAAAGACAAACAGAGCTGCTGCCAGAATTCTTTCATGTAACTAGAATCTTATCTTTGCCTCACAGAGCTAGTGCTTTATTGTGGCTAATCGCTTGGATTATTTCATTCCTAGGTTGACAACTTGGGTTGAAGTTTATTCTCTGCCCCTTACTATGACTGTTGACTTTCTAAGCCTTGGATTCTTATCTGGAAACTGAGAAAAATGACAACAGCCACTTACAGGGCTGTTTTGAAGACTACATGACTAAATATAATCAAGCGCTTAGCACAGTACTTGGGCTACAACAAGTATTTGGCAGATGGGAGTCATTATGAAGACCTCAACTTCCTAACTCCTCTAGAGGAGGAACATTCTGAGTTATGTTTACTCTCATGTGCTTGACTCTGACTACAGAAAGCAAGGGCAGGTGTTGACAGCTCTCAGAGGACAAAGGGGAATGGACTGAGCTACAATACTGCACTGTATGACTTCTGTCTCACAAGTACTCACAGGGCACCTGCCCGGTTTAAGCACCTTCAAAAGGACCCTTAAAAGGCTCCTACACTGTGACCTTTCTCTCAACCTTCAGTCTACCTTTGCTATGTCCTAACTAGCAGATCACTTTCCAACTGCAACTTGCTGAAAACCACCAGAGTTGCTGGCCTTTGGTTCAGTAAGGCAAAACTAAATTTCATCCCCATTCACCCCAATGTCCAATGCAGTAGATGCTTGACCCTCCTTACATATATATACTGTGTCATTTTCAAGGTTTTTCCAGGTCCTTTCCAGTGACCAACAATGCTTACTTCCTAGGACAACTCCATGCCATGGCAGAGCACTTGGTTAAATCTAAACAGGAGTTGTTGTTTTTCTTATATTGAACCTAAGTCTTTCCCTCCCCACCTCCTCTCCCTCTCCCGTCCCATTCCTATTTCTCCTCCCCCTCCCCCTTCCCCCATAGCTTTCTAATTATGGTCCTACTTCTAACATTTAAGAGTGAAAATAAATCCAAAACATCCATCCATATCTCAGACTTTCAAATGTCTGCCACCACAAACTACATGTTTTTCTCAGTTTGTTTTGGGAGTGGGGCAAGACATCACCAACATTTTTCCAAATAATTTTCTATCTGTAAAATTTTCTTGTTTTTCACTAGTCTAAATTCTCTCCTCTTAAGTTGGTCTAGCATAGAATGGTGTGCAGAGCCCTTTTTGCACAGGATACAGTAAAATGACAGCCTCTACCTCTACAGACACTGCAGTTTCATTCATGTGACCAAGAATTCGTTTGTCTTTGGATGACCACCATGAATTTACTTTGCATTAAATCCCAGAGACATGTGCATGTATATACATACGAGGGGATGACTAAACAGTAAAATATATGTCTTTACAAGGTGTGACTAAAAAAAATAAAGTGGAGTGCCATCCAATGGAAAGACAGACCTGTAAAAACATTGCTGTGTATCCTCATGCACCTTGTTCACTGAATCTGGCACCAAGAAACTTCTGACTCTTCCTTAAATTCAAAATAAGCATGAAAGGTAAACATTTTGAATCGATTCAGAACATCAAGGTACTCACAACAAGGAAACAGGAAATGCACACACACACACACACACACAACTTTCAGAACCACTTCAGACAGTAGCAAGAACCATGGGATATGTGTGTTGAAGGTAAAGGGGAGTGTTTTGAGGGAGATTAATGAAGAAGTATCTCTTAATGTAATAAATTATTTAAAAATATAAGCACTGACTTTATTTTTCAATTGTACTACATATGCATGTATGTGTACCTACGTATACAAGTGTGTACATAATTTCCTCACAGGTACTGCTTCTGCATTATAAAAATCTCCTCCTATGTAAGATTATTCTTCTAAATCTACTACAGGTTATTACATTCTGGTTGGTCAAATTTTACCATTTTAAATTCATTCCATTCTTTCAGCATGTTGAGAACTTTTACAGACCTGATTCTGTCATTCAGAATATTTGCTAATGATCCCAAATTCATGTCAGGCATGAATTTGATGACTATGACTTCTGTCTTCATAGAAGTCATTGGCTAAAATTTTGACTAGCACTAAGTTTAAATTAGAGCCTTGGGGAAGTTCACTAGAAACTTCTCTCCAATTTATAATTGATCTGAATTTTTGGATCCTTCTCTAACTTATTATCTGCCTAAGAATTCTCTTACTGTTTCTTCATACATCTTGGGATATGATATGATACGGTATATGTTATGATCTTCTGAGTTTTTTTCAGAATACAGAATGAAATCCAAAAATACACTTTCCTAATCTACCAATGTAAAAACCTTTACTGAAAACAGAAAGGAAGGAAGGAATGGAGGGAGGGAGGGAGGAAGGAAGGAAGGGAGAGAAAGACAGATCTGACATGACATATTCTTAAATAACTCACTTTGAATTTTAGAATTTTGTACTTTGCTTTCTGGATAGCCTCAGATCATCATATTTTATCATCCATTTTGCAATTTTTAAAAATTTTTTATTCTCTCTTTGAAAACTGGATTGACACTGGTGCTCTAGTGTCCCGAAAATTCATTATGCTCCAAATCTCTCTAAAACCATAACAGCCACCTGAAGAATGCAAATGGAACAACTGTGAAGCATAAGATACTAAGTCCATGAGGCTTTACTATGTTTATACAAGTGAGACATCTTGCCATTTATTTACTTATAATAAACTTACTCATTAGAGTGCAAGGGAAGCAAATATACAAAAGGATTAAAGAAAATTCTGGAAAATAAATCTGTTACTTTTAGTTTGGGATCTAATTTTTTAACTATAACCCCAAAGACACCCAAACTTGAAGGTGAAAGACTGATACATAGGAAAATAGATGTACCTCAAAACCATGATGGTGAGATAAATCAGACATATAAACTTAGACATCGCATAACTTTTCCTATACGAAAAACTCAAAGTATAAATAATTTGAAAAAATAAAATAAAAGGAGGAAACAGGATGATTGATCTTTTGCAAGTAGACAGGGAATCTAGAGAAGAAGGGAGGGAGGAGAGGGAAGGAAAATAAAAAGAATTAAATACGTGTACTTACTTCCTGAGATTGATGTTAATGTTATGTACTCAAACGTGCTAAGAAGGACAAGAATTCATGTGGGACAACTCTGAAGGATCAGCTCTACTCCCTGCTCCCTTTGGTGATGCTGAGGCTTTACCTGTAATTACGTGGCAGTTCAGTGGCTTCTTCAGCCCGCTTCTGCACCCCTTCAGCACTCACAGGCATGGCTCCCAAAGGCGCAATCCAGGAGACTTCTGCATCCAAATTTCCATCTCAAAGTCTGTTTTCAGGGAAGTTGACCTAAGACAGTTGGTATCAAGACATAGAGTTTAAAACATAGTTTTGGAGCTGTATCACCCTCTCTGTGGACTCAGCTGTAGGTGAAATATCTCAGATATTTGAAAAGTTTTAGGAAATAACCAGTTTCAAACCTATGGAAGCAAGCAGCTATTGCAGATGGGTATTAGTAATGCACTAGAGAAAGATAATAAAAGCGAAGGGTGGTTAAGCACTACGTGAAGGCAAAGTCTGAAAATCAGAGGGCTCCTTAAGCAGCATATAAAGAGACATCCCTCTCCTGCAGCAGGAGGTAGAAAAGACTGAGGGGCAGGCCTAATGATTTATTACCAGGGTACAAAAATGTTTAGAGGAATTTGAATTCACGGCTCAGAAGTCTGCAGTAATGAGGTCAGGGAGTGGTCAGAAAATTTGGGTCTTAGGAGAGAATATCTGTGTTAACAAACGCAAGAACAGTGAGACTCCAGAATCCCCTAACATCTATAGAACTGTCACGTTCCTTGTTAGAAACAGAGTCTCCCCTGCCTCTTACTTAAAAGTACAGCAAAGGACTCTTTGAAAAAGACACAGGCTACACTCAGGATATAACCCCGCCACCCTGTGAGATGTAAAATCAATAGTTAAGGTCACATTTCAGTATAACCCAACTGGGGAAGTGCCAGGTTGACCAAGGAAGCAAAGGGACTCATTTTCAAAGGTGCTGCAGGATGTGACCTTTCTACAGCAGCAGTGGTTGAAAGACAACACACTAGGCCAGCTACCGACGTGAGTGGCAGAATATGAAGTTGGATAAGAGAGGGTTTATTGATAAAGGAGTACACTCCCAGGACATGGAATTTAAAACCGTGCCAAGTACTGTGGCAGGTTATGCAAGAAGTGATATCAAAGCTCAGAGAAGTGATCTTTCTAGAATGGACATACTATGCAAAGCAGAAAGATTCCATATGCTGACTGTGTTCCACAGAATGGCATGTAGGATGTGTCATTTAACAAAACAATGAGGAGAGTGTAGCGGGAGTGTTATAGACTGAATTGTGTTTCGCCAAAAGCCCTGAGTTGAAACCTTAACCTCCCCGGTTGCTATGTTTGCAGACAGGCCCTTGAGGAGGCCAATGAGGTTAAATGAAGTCTTAAAGGTGGGGCTCTAAGCCCAGATAATTATAAGAAGAAACACAAGAGAGTTCACAGTAAGAAGGTAACTCTTTGTAAACAGAATTTTGATTAAAAAAAAAAAAAAAAGCCCTTACCCAGAAACTGAATTGACTAGAACTTTGATCTTGGACTCTCAAAATTATGAGAAAATAAATATCTATTGTTTAAGCCACTCAATGGCATTTTGCTATGGAATTTCAGAGCTGACTAATACAGACAGTTACCTAAATTCTTGATAGATTCATTGGCAGCTGTCCCCTGCATACAAGGGCTTATAAGCACAGAAGCTATTATGGAACTAAATTTCCTAGCAGTAGCAGGAATGGCAGAGTCATGAAATAGTGGAGGCCAGGTGGTGGCATTTTCCTATCTAAAGCAAGGGGAAGGCAGTGTCATACTGATCCACAAGGTCAGTGTGGCAGCCAAATGAAGGCCTGACCCGCAGAGAGTTGTGAAGATTAACAGACTTGTCACATTACCACAAATTTTAGGGACCCAGTGTCTGGGGCATGCCAAGACAGTCCTCTAACATAAATGGCAAATTATTGTTTTTCCCATAGCCCAACAATAAGAAGGTATAATGCTTAACAAGCCTGTTCTGGGGCTGAGTGGGGCACATGTCACATGGGCAATACTGTGACAATCCATTGCATGGCTGAACAGAGCCCAGAGCAGAAAAGAGCTCTGCAGCAGGTCAGGCAGGTAACCACAGCCTTAAGGCCTGTGCTCTAGACGTGGCTGACTCTTTTCCTGGAGATATCTGACTATCTTAGTAACTTTCCTTGTCACTGAGGCATAATACTCAACACTGGCAAATAAATGGAGAGGTGGTTTATTTTGGGTTACAATTTCAGTCCATGGTTGGCTGCATCTAAGGCAAAAACAGCATGACAAAGGGTCTTGTGGATAACAGCTGCTCTTGTAATGGCATCCAAGAAGCAGAGAAAGAAAGGAGGATCCAGGAAGGTAACACACCCTTCTTGGTCATATTCCTAGAGTCCCTCCTCTTCTGACCAGACCTCACCTAACAGCATGCTCAGCTTCTGATGTCACTGGTGGATGAATCCACTGGTGCGTATAATGCCCCCAGTCTCCCAAAATACCCACCTTTGCATGCATGCATAATAATTACAAAGGGAGCATTCTAGATCTAAATCTTAACACTGTAGATACAAAAGAGTCCATGTGGAGTTTACAGAAAATCCTAATAGGACAATCAAAATGCAGCTCTCTTGGGTTCTAGAGCAAGGTCACACTACATACAGCAGAGACTAAAAACAACTAACAGGCTTAACACTTAGAGAAACTAAACACGTGATCATAGGACATCAAGTGGTCTTGCAGCCAGAATGGCCTCTCATGAACAGCTCTATCAGATCCACAGATAATAAATTTAGAAAGACTCAGCAGCAACCTAGCTGAGTGCAGAAGTAACTTAGAGTCAGGTGCAAGCAAGCCAGAGGGCTCACATACATGCAGAAGCAGGTGGGCCAGACTCTTCTGTTCTGCATCTGTGTTACACTGGCATCTCTTTCAGCTCACACTTACAGCGCCTCTCTTTGCTTGTAGTGCATCTGAACAACAACTACCTGATACAGTAAAAAAATAAAAGATTGAACATGGTCATGGAAGGGTTGGCTTGGTGTATGAGTTTAAACTGCAAATAGGCTTTTGCTACACTACAGCCCACTCAGCGGTGATCCTAAAAGAACGATGAAGAGAAGTCCTATCAGCAGGCAGGAGTTTTAAGTGATACACCTCATTGTCTACTACCACTGGAACTAGAAGTGACCTGAAATAAGACTATATTTGGCCTAAAGAACAGCAATGGATGGTATGATCAGTTGGTTAGGGGTTTGCTAAAGAAACAAGTTAGAAGATTGGGGCAAGAAAGAATGATGAAGAAGCTGATGGAGTAATTAATGGCCTATAATATGAATTGAAAAGTGACTCACTTTGTCTTGCTTTGTTTTGTTTTTCCCTCTAACACAGAAAGGATAGATATACATGTAGAAACTCATGCATGTGTAGAGCTTATAAACAGTTTACAAGAACCAACTATATAATGCATGTTGAAATGAACAACTATTTTGAAGAAAAAGAGACACTACAGTATCCAGTGCTGACTCTGTAATGTCACGATGTGAAATCTAGCAATGCTATCATTTTTTGTTCAAAGTGATTTTAGCTTGTTTTGTTTTGTTCAAGTTCAACACACATGAAGGTATGGACAGCTATTTTGAAGAGAATGAGAGACACTATGACAGCCATTCTTGGCTTCCCTATTGTCTGGTCTTGAAGACCTGAAACGCCCTCCTCGTACCGCTTAGATCAGTTCCATACTATGTTGTTTCATGTGAGCTCCCTGTATGTGACAATATGGACAACTATTAGGAAGAAAACAAGTGTCAATATGATAGAAAGTGAATATCTCTGATTGTCAAGCTTTGAAATTTATGTCTCCTTACATTGCTTTCTTGTGACCCACTTTGTTCTGTTTTGTTGTGTTTAATTTTACCCTTTTGATATAATTGAATGTATGTTTGAGTGTATAAGATGGATGACCATATTGCTGTTTTTGTCGGATCATGGAGCAGAACTGTTAACAGCATCACTGTTTGAATGTATACTTTGCATGTTTTAATTATGTAATTTGAACAACTATTTCCAAGATGTCAGTATGTAATTTGTCAAGTAATGATTTCTTAGTGGTTTTTTTTTTTTGGTTCTTTTCCCTTTTTCCTTGGAATTCTGTATTATTGCTACCCTTTATTCTGTTTTGTTTGTTTTTTTTTCTCTTTAAATAAAATAAAAAAAAACAAAGAAAAGTGACTCACAGTGTAAATACCTTCCTATTATGTGTTCATGTCCTCCAGAGAGCACACTCCACTGAGATGCTCTAAGTAGTTCTCCCTTTATATCTTTGACAGATTGGTCCCAGGATCCTCCCTGCAAATACCAAAATCCATGGACAATCAAGTCACTCATACAAAATGATACATTATTTGGTTACAACCTATACACCTTTTCCATATCCTTGAAATCACCTCTAGATCACTTATTATACCCAATAAATGTAAATAATATGTAAATAGCTGGTAGACTCCACTGGTTAGGAAATAATAATCCCCAAAAAGTCTGTACATGTGAATTTTTTTTCCAATATTTTTGCTCTAGTTGAGTCCATGGATATAGCACCCACAGATATTGAGGATCAACTGCATCTACAAGGAACAAGTAAGCCAGTTAACATCAACCAAGCTCTCTGTTGAGAGTATCTCAACTGAGATAATAGGTTGGCAAGCAGCATGAACAGGCATGGAGCGCAGGAATGAGTGCTATGCAAAGGCTTAGCCGTGTGAGCTCACACTTAGCTGAGTTGGTTCTTGAACCTTCAGATATTCAACTTGCCATCAGCAGAGACAAATGCCATGTCTCCATTAGAGCAGCACCCCGAGAGAAACCAACCTAAAAATTGCATTGTACTCTGTTCACCTTGGAGGGGCAAGTGTTCATCTTGATAGTATTAAAATATATCCCAGAAGTGGGGATTGCCTTTACTACCCACAAACCCTCAGCCAATACACCCTGTTAATGTTCCACCAACATGGGATCCTGCATAACATCACATCAGGCCAGGAGTTCCTTGATTGCAAAGGAGGGCATGTACCCATGAGACATGCTTGTCCTATTTCTATACCTCAAAGAAACTGCCAACATGACAAGGCAATAGAATGGCCATTCAAACACATAGGGGAAGTGCTAACCTGGCTGTGATACTCTCAAACAATAAGGACTCTTTTTTCCAAAGAATAGTGAGATGCCACACTGCCTCAATCAATAATCATTTTATATACACTACATATATTCATATGGAAATAGGTCAAGAAACTGAGAAGTAGCAGTTGGAACTGTCCTATTTACCAACAAGGTCAGTAACATTTTGTGTTTCCTGAGGTGAAAGCTTTGTCTGAGAACAGAGCAAGAATGACACTAAAATTAAGGCCACTCTGCCTTATGGTTACTTTGGATTCACTGTACCTCAAGAGCAGTAGGCAGTTTTTGGATCAAAAGTCTGCGCAGACCTGCATCTCGGCGTGACTGTTTGGTACTGGTAGGCCTGCCCTTCATCCGCAGGGAACTGCCTGGAGATCGGCATCTGGGCCAGGTCTGTTTGGGCCCGTAGCCCTGTCCTTCACTCCCAGGAAGTCTCCCAGAAAGCAGCATCTCGGCCTTTCTCTTTGGGACCCAAAACTCTCGGACCCGTAGAGTGGCCTGGGCTGTTTGGATCAAAAGTCTGCGCAGACCTGCATCTTGGCGCGACTATTTGGAACTGGTAGGTCCGCCCTTAATCCACAGGGAACTGCCTGGAGATCAGCATCTGGGCCAGGTCTGTTTGGGCCCGTAGCCCCGCCCTTCACCCCCAGGAAGTCTCCCAGAAAGCAGCATTGCGGCCTGTCTCTTTGGGACCCGAAACTCTCGGACCTGCAGAGTGGCCCGGGCTGTTTGGATTGGGAATATTGTGGAGACTGGCATCTTGGCCAGGTCTGTATGGGACCAGGAACTTTCCAGAAACCAACATTCTGGCCTGACTCTTTGGGACCTGTAGGCCCTTCACTCACAGGGAACCTCCTAGTGACCTGCCTGGGACAAAGCACGGTGGCCTGGCCTGCCTGAGATTCCACAGGATCTGGGGTGGCCACACCCAGCATTTGCCTTACAACTTAGGAAGCCAGGAGCCTACAGAGGGGAGTTAGGAACCTGTGAGGAAGCCAAGAGCTTTTGGGGGAGCCACTGCCCCTCCAGGAACTGAGGGTGTAACAGGTAATTTGCCACACAAGCAGAGAAAGCTTTGGAACAACGCTCAAAGTAAGGAAATACAGAAAAATGACAAAAGGCAAGACCAAAAGGCAGGCTCAAAGCCCTAGCCCTCCCCAAGAAAGCTTAGAAGCTGTGTACATAGAAGAAAAAAGAAGCCATACACCTGAAATGTCTGAAATGATATCAAATGAAATAAATATGCAAATAGGGAAAGCTATGGAGAAAT